>CM077158.1:4750749-4923644 GCA_039583875.1 Platanthera guangdongensis
CGGCCACGCGGAAGAGGAAGCGGCCGGTGGAGCCGTGAGCGGCACGACTTGAACGGTGAGGGCAGCGCGGGCGAACACGCGATTGCTTGCGGCGTGACGGAGAGAAACGGATCGCGATGCTTGCGGCGTGACGAAAAGTAGGTATGTGACGGAGAGAAATGACGGACGGAAAAAATTGGATGATCTTTTATTAATATAAGATATATTCTGCCATCTGAGTGGTATTATGACAGCTGTCACGTGATTAGCCATTTTTATTTCAAATGTATATCGTTTTTTTGGGTTTTTAGTCTCTTCTTACTCCCTGCCACGAAATTGTTTCTACTGATTCGCCGGAGCCTGGGAGGCGTAAACTTTCCAGAATCACTCGCCGGCGAAACTCTCAAAACGCATGCTCTTGCCGCCCTCTGCACGGATAATGGAGCGACGACGGCCTGCTTCTAATGTGAGATTGAAACTCTGTACACTGTAAATTAAATTTCTTCTTCTTCTCCTTCTTCTTTTCAAATGCGTGGGGAAATGATTTCTTACTTTATTTTGTTTGTGAGATTTCTTTATGGGTGATAATAGGTGCTATGCGGGTCATACATGAGTGTTAATGATCGGTTCTGTCATTTTTTATTGCGTATTTCTCAATGAAGGGAGTGGGTTTTCCTGTACATCAGGGTTTTTTAACAGGCTCGCGACGTTGCTTAGGTTATCACCATGGTTTGTTTAGGGTTCACTGCTCATGGATTTAATGCAGGGATGCGAAATTGTATTTCTCGCTCACGGTTTGGATGTTCTTACGGCTTTCACCGAAGGATAATTAATAGTTGCTTCCTGGATGTGATATCTTGGGTTTTTCTTTTATTGCTAGGGTTTGAGCAATTTGTTATGAGTCTGAACATAATGCCTGATGAGAACATGTTTCTTGTCGTTCAAGGAATTCAGTCGGTGGTTCAAATTTCATGGCATCTGCTTTTCGTTGTATCAATTTTTCTACCCGTAAGGTATAATGGATGGTAGTTTAGAGCATTGGCTACACTCAGGGTCTGCTCGGGGCCATGGTGGCTGTAGGAAATAGCTCTATCGGTACCGCCACTTTCTATTTAGATTGTTTGGATGATGAGCTTTTTAGAAAGAGTTTTTTTAAGAAAGGGGGTTCTGAGTTTTTTTTTGGGCAGCTTGTGTCGTAGACCAGCTTTTTATAAAAATGGTTTTCCATGCTTTCAGTGCTTTTTTATTCTAATTTACGATAGCCACCTTCCGACTATTTGATAGCATTCACAATTCTTTGCTCATTTGCTATCTGTGTCTTGCTGCTAACCTTTTTTTAAACATGCTTATTTATGATTTATATACTTATTTTTGCTTATCTATGCAACAAATGATAGCATAAAAAAACAATTATTTAAAAAAATTTCTTCTAAAAAATGTAAAACACTTTTCTGAAAAACACTCAAATGAGATTTTCAAATAGTCGACAACTTTTTCAAAACAACTTGTTGGGCAGCTCTAATGCCACCACTCGTTTCCCACCATTGCTTTTTTGCACCGCCACTGCCCCTCCAAAAAGAGCTTAGTATGAATGGAGAACAATGTATGTAATCCTACAGCTGAATTGTGCAACAGATGAATTGTCACACGATATTTCTTAGAAACATGAAAAGAAATAGGAAAGACCGTGGACTGTTTAATTATATTATGACTTGCTTTCCATGTTGAACAAATGATCATAATGTTGTATGATGCAATAGCTTCCTTCTTCTTCTAGTATTGTCGCTATTCCATAATTCATTGTTGCATCCTCTTCTCTGATCTCGTCTCTTTATCCAAACATTGTGTTTGCTTTGTGGTGTTTTTTTTCGATCTTTCTTTGCTATCTTTTATCTTTTTTTTATAAGTATTGATTTGGAAGTCTCGACTCACCAACTCATAGAACATAGTATTGGCATGTTTACTAAGGCTTCGTTTGGCATTGTGGGTGGCGCAGCTGTAATTACGGCGGTTATGAATCCGTCATTCGTGAACGCCCGACCTCACCTAAGAAACATCATCCACTTTTATGCTCAAAACTAGTTTTTTTTCTTGGTGGTAGTCATAACCGTTGTCATGCCAAACATGCATCCTATGACGTTGGCGTTTTTGCCCAAACTCACCGAAGCAAAAACGCTGCCACCAAACAGAGCCTAAATGTCAACTTACATGACACACAAATAATTGAAGATTTAATAAAATAAAAGTACTAGATGATTAGATAAGAAAATGCATTAACACTCGGTATCCTTCAAAATACTTTACAAGTTATGGATAAGAATCTGCACTTGAAGGTGATGAAAGAAGAATCTGCACTTGAATGCGTCTGTCATGTTGGCAGAGGGACATCACGTCCTCGAACTACTGAAGAGGCCTGTCGGGTCATCTCGTTTCGAAATAGTATAGCTCAGGGCTGGCTCTACGAAACCTTCAGGAACTAGGGCTTCTAACACCTTGTCGCAGAAATGGCTCCTCCCTCTATGTCGATGATGGACTTCATACTGGCGAGTATCCCCCCCATACTCGCCACTTTGCCAAGCATCCTGGAATCTCGCCGGGTCCTCCATATCTCGAAACCTGATGCCTTGGTAACTTGCCGGGTAGTACCTCGACTGCACTAGTCGCTCTGATTCTTCTTCCACTCGCCCCTTCTCCAAATCCTCGTACCCCCACCGACGACCAGGCGACCTCTGAGGGAACTCGCCCAGCTTGGCCGAGTATCTGCCTTAATCGCCTACCTAGCGAGTATGTGAGGTGAGCTCGCCATACTCGCCCAGGCCTTCTACAATTTTGAATGCTAGTTCTGACCTCTGCCTTTACCTGCTGACTTTGACTTCTTGCTACCTGGCTTTGAGTGGGTCCACCCTCGATGAATATGAGTAGCACAATCGTCACTCTAGATGTTACTACCGTTTCGAATAGTCTCTCTGATCATCATATTACCGCTTCCTTCATGTGTGGAGTCCCTTGGCTCAGGTAAGTATCATCCCACCCTCGATGTGTGATCCCCAACACATATTGGATTAGTAAATTTACTTTTTCTTCAAATTGTCAGCCCACAACGGAGGCATTTTACACCGATCGCACTCATCTAATTTATCAGTTTGTGCACAGATCTGTTTTTCTAGTTAACTGTCCTAGTATTGCCATTGTTTGACCAAAAATGGGGAAATGCCTTGTATTGTTATTTATAAAGTGTTTCTCTCTTGGAATCATTAATTTCTATGTGTAATGATCTACTCCATACCCTTAAAGGGGATATATCATATTATTTTGTCAGGTGATGTGGCCAAATTATTTTATAAGGAGGTTGGGGCTTACATGAAAGGGGCAATTGGGCTTGAGAAAATCTCATTTTAAGTCTGCATTTCGCTGGAGAGCGAAGCCTTATACTTTTTATGTTTGCTATCTCCATGATTGAGTATTCATGAATCTAATATTTGTCATTTTCACCTAGTTTTTAGAACAGCACACAGTTAATGTGAGCTCATCAGAGTATTTTATTTCAGTTATTCATTTTGTCTTATTAGTTCAAACATGACTTTTTCTAAACCTTGGTGAAATCTCACTATTTTTCATTGCTGCAACTTCAACTTTTCAGGAGAAATTTTGTTATACATGCGGTGATACTGGATTTTCAGGTTGCATGGCAACTTGCTGTCTATGCAAAGTGTCCTCGGAACACACGTATGCTCCATTTAAATTAGAAATACAAGTTTTTTTCTTCGAATCTTTGTTTTATCATATTGGGAAGTTTAAATGGACATATATTGGTAGTGAATTATTCTGCAAGTTATACAAATCTTATGCTTTTAAATTTGGATTAGAAGATACTTATATAAAGAGTGTTTTGGGGGAAGAGATGACATCTGCTCCAATGCTTAATACTTGAGAAGGATATATGACGCAGGTGCTATGCCCTAACTCTACATGCAATATAAGCGAGTGCACGATGTATGCAATCAAAACCCTAAAATGAAGTTGTAGATGAATACAAGCACGCAATCCGATGAACTAGCGAAGACTAACCTTGATGTGATGCACCTGAAATGATTCAATCATGTAAGTATTTTTTCGATGCAGACTTAATTAAATAATGTTAATTTTAAATTCTCGCGCGTTTAACTTCAATTAAGCTCAAACATCCAAGATTAGGAATTATGTGTCTATAACAAAATAAATTGAGAGCACATCAGAATTCTAAGTACATAATGAATAAGAAATTCACATCTTTGAAAAGATAAGCATTCACATTAAGTTAAGCAAAATATTACTAGCAATACAAGATATTCGTACAATGTGAATAAATGAATGTTGGAAGTAAAAGCTCACTAAGTTGTTGATGTCAGTGATGGTGGGGAAGATCTAGTGGTGTTGGTGGTTATTCAGGGGTATAGATACTGCACTTTTTTTTAATGAATCCTTTTGTGCAAAGATTAAATTAATTTTGTTAGAAAAACCCATGTAATTAGGACCCATTTATTTGTTTTTCTTCTTCTCTCCTCTTTAGTCCCACATCTTGTATAAGACTCTCCTCTCTTTCTCCCTCCTATAAATATGTATTCATACATTGTAATTCATTTTTGAGTAAGGATGTACAAGGTTAAGCCTTTTTCTACATGGTATCAGAGGACACAGTCCGACCTCTCGTTTTTTAACCCGCTTGTCCTTCCGGCTTACCGCGCGGTCTCTTCTCCCGCCTTAGCCGCGGTCTCTTGCGGCCTGTGTCTTTCTAGTCGCACGGGCTTCGGTTACCGTGGGTTCCCGCGCGGCCTAAGCCTCTTTATCCGCTTCCTCTACTTCGTCTCTCTCGTGGCTTCCACCTTCCTCCCTCCTCCTCCCTATTTTATACCCTTTCTCATCGGTGGGGACCACCCCTTCTACTCCCCAGCTCGCGCGACCTCCCTTTCTACCCGCGCGGTCTCCTTCTCACTTCTCGCCACATCTCTCCGCCTTTGGTCTTTCCGCTTCTCGCGACCTATCTCTAGTCGCCGCGACTTCTCTCTAGTCGCCGCGACTTAGCCTTATCGCTGCGGCCTCTCTTCTCGCCGCACTTTGCCTTAGTCGCAGCGGCCTGTCTTCTCGCCGCAACTTTCCTTAGTCGCATCGGCCTCTCTTCCCGCCGCTCTTTGCTCGCCGCGATCGACTTCTTGCTGCGAATTGCTTCCCTTCTAGCTCGCGACGCCTCCTCTTCTCGGCACGATCCACATCTGGTCGTGGCATCTCTCTGTGCCGCTGGTGACCTCACCATGACCGTGCGACTTCCTGCTTAGTCGTTTTGCCCTGTCTCTCCGCCCGCGGTTTCTTCTTTCCGCTGCGGACTCCGCCTTCTGGTCGTGACATTCTCCTTGCTGCCGGTGCTCTCACCGTGACCGGGCGATTACTCCTGCACTCCGCATCACCTTCAAGTCGCGGCGACCTCTCTGCCTTGTCGCCGGTGGTTTGCCCCCTGGCCGTTCGGACTCCAGTCTGGGTGTGTTCCTTGTGCTGTCTGCCGGTCTTGCCTCTTACTCGTCTCAATCATGGCGACCTCTCCAGAATCAACCGGCCAGACTGTGACCTCCTCTGCAGACCGTCTGGTCTCTGCTCCTGAACTACGTGATGAATTGCGCATTACTACCATTTCACTTGCCGGGAAGAAGAACTTCGTGGAGTGGGTCAATTCTGTTTGCCGAGTACTACAATCCAAAGGTTTTCTCCGTCACTTGACCCAAGCTCCTCCTGCTCCTCCTATAGATGAGTGGTTGCGCAATGATGGTCGGGTTCAGACCTGGCTCCTCAACTCCCTGGGTACTGAACCCTACCGAATGACCATGTATCACGACACAGCCAGAGCAATGTGGGATGAACTCCAGTCGTTATACTCCGGGAAATATAGTCTCCAACATCTCTACGACATTATTACTGATCTACAGTCTCTTGATGTTGGCGGGGCCACCGACCTCACCTCATTTGTTGCTTGGGCCAAGACTCTTGTTGAGTCCTGGATCCAACATCAACCCCCTACATTGGACCTTGCTACACAGTGCACTCAAAAAGAAGCCGTCGGGGTGGCCATGATGATGTCTCGTGTTCCACCCCACCTTCACACCATTCGGGCACAGGTTCTCTCCTCGGTTGCTACCCCCTCATTATCAGATGTGTGTTCTATGCTGCTCATGGTCTCCCCGCCTCTCGATCATTCTGCTCCACCATCCCCGGCTCTCCTGCAGCAGACTTCTGCTCCCCTGCTGCCTTCCCCAGTTCCCCCCTCCTAATCGCGGGGGGTATACTGGCTCTCGCGATCGCGGATGGGGAGGTCGGCCTCGCCCAAAGTGTTCCTTCTTGGGAAAGGATGTCCATCTCGAGGCCACATGCTATCGCAAGCATGGGCTTCCACCTTGTCCACAGGCTACTGCTGCTGCTACCGACTCCTCTGCTCGAACTGACCTTGAAGAGGTTCGCATTCAGCTCCAACAACTCCAGGGTTTGCGCAGTCGCCCGCCTGCCTCCGTTGCCTCTACTGCCTCCATCTCCCAAGAAGGTATCACTTGTCTCTCCACTAGTCCGCATTGGATAGTGGACTTGGGTGCCACTCATCACATCACCTCCCTCCGGTCACATCAGTACCTGCATTCTCCTCATCCTAAGTACATCACAGTGGCCAATGAGGCCACTGTTCCTGTATCTGGATCGGCTGACATCCCTCTCACTTCTCTCTCTACGCTCGACCCTTCATGTTCCGGGCTACCCGTTCAATTTGCTTTCTGTTTATCGCTTGACTAATGATTTGAACTGCTCTGTGACATTTACTTCTTCCTCTTTTCTGATACAGGATCACAGGACGCGAACTATCATTGGTAAGGGACAACTACAGAACGGGCTCTACCTTCTTGATGAATCTCCCGCCATCCTCTCTTCCGTCTCCTCCGTCGATTGGCATCGACGTCTTGGTCATGCCCCTTTACCCGTCCTCCAGAAGGCTCTACCCGATATATCTTTATCTTCTTTTCATTGTGAATCATGTGTGTTAGGAAAATGGCCTCGTTCCTCTTTTTTATCTAAATGCACTCGGAGCATTGCTCCCTTTATTTTGGTACACTCTGATATTTGGGGTCCGTACAAAGTTAATAGCATTTCTGGTTATCGCTATTTTTTGACATTTATTGATGACTATTCACGAATGACATGACTATATTTACTTCGTGATCGCTCTGAGCTTCTCGTGTTTTTAGGGCCTTCCTTCTTGAGACCCAAACACAATTCTCCACTAACATCAAAACTCTTCGCACGGATAATGCTCGCGAATACACTAGCCACAAATTTACAACTCTTTGCACTGACATTGGGGTTATTCACCAAACTTCATGTGCCTATACCCCCCAACAAAATGGTGTCGCGGAGCGGAAGAGTCGCCACCTTCTCGATGTGGCCCGCTCTATCATGCTCCAAATGCACGCTCCCAAAAATTATTGGAACTTTGCTCTTTCGACGGCTTGCTACCTGATTAACCGTCTTCCTTCCCCTATCCTCCACAATGCTACTCCATTCAGCCTCATGTTCCCATCAACTCCGGCATTCTCTCTCACACCCCACATCTTTGGGTGCACTTGCTACGTCCACAACCTTAGACCAACTTTGGACAAATTGGACCCCCGGGCAACCAAACACGTCTTTGTCGGCTACTCACAGACACAAAAAGGCTACGTCTGCTACTCACCAACTACCCGAAAGGTGGCAGTGTCTGCTGATGTTACCTTTCGGGTGAATCTCCCGTTCTTCAGTACTTCAGCTCCACTGCCTTCCCCACCAATTGTTTTACATCCAGTTATTCCCATTACCACTCCACCACTAAGACCTATAGCCCCGACTCCTGTTGTCAAACCTCATGTTATTTGGGTTTACACTCGTCGCCATCCTGCCACCGGTGCCCCACTGCAGTCGGCCTCGCCCTCTGAGGCTCCGCATCCCGTTGATCCAACACCAGAATCTACAGCTCATCCCATGACAAATTATGTATCCTTACATCGCCTTTCTCCACAACTTCAGACTTTTGCTACTTCATTATCCTCGATTTCGGTACTTAACTCTGTGCAGGAGGCTCTCCAACATCCGGGCTGGCGGGCGGCTATGGAAGAAGAGATGACGGCTCTCTGGGCTAAACAGACCTAGACATTGGTACCATTACCTATCGGTCATACACCTGCTGGGTGTAAATGGGTCTTTGTGATCAAGCATGCTCCTGATGGAACGATTGATCGTCTGAAGACACGTTTGGTGGCTCTTGGCTTCACCCAACAACAAGGCCTCGATTATGAGGAGACGTTTTCGCCTGTGGCCAAGCTAAACACCGTTCGGGTTCTTCTCTCGGTCGCTGTGCATCGACAATGGCCATTACACCAACTGGACATCAAAAATGCCTTCCTCAACGACGACCTCCAGGAAACGGTCTTCATGCAGCAACCGCCCGAGTTTGAGACCACGGGGGAGTCCCGAGTTTGTCATCTCAAGAAGTCCATTTATGGTCTCAAACAATCTCCTCGGATATGGTTTGACAAGTTCAGTAAGGCCGTCCGGCAAGTCGGTTTCACTCGAAGTTCAGCTGACTTCTCTCTATTCACACGTCATCAGACAACAAAAACTGTTCTTCTGTTGGTGTACGTTGATGATATTTTGATCACTGGAGACGATTCCAAGGGCATCCAAGCAGTTAAACAGCACCTCAACTCCGTCTTTCAAACCAAGGATTCGGGACATCTTCGTTACTTCCTTGGTATTGAAGTCGCGAGACGACCAGATGGACTTGTCATTTCTCAAAGAAAATACGGTCAGGATCTCCTTCAGGATGCTGGTTACTCGGGATGCAAACCTACTACTAATCCGATGGACGCGAATCATAAGTTGTGTGCACATTCTCCTGATACCGACCTTCCTCTTCAAAATCTGGAATACTATCGACGACTTGTTGGAAAATTGATCTATCTAACAGTCACAAGACCAGATATTTCCTTCGCCGTTGGGGTGGTCAGCAGATTTATGCATGCTCCGCGAACATCACACCTCCAAGCTATTGAACGTATTCTTAGATACCTTAAAACAACCCCGGGTCAAAGGTTTGGTATACAAAACCGCATCCTCTACTCCAACATTGGTTGCGTACTCTGATGCTGACTATGCCGGTTCCTTGGATGATCGCCGGTCAACTAGTTGTTTTTGTACCTATTTCAGAGGACATCTCGTTATCTGGCGGAATAAGAAACAAGCAGTGGTTGCTCGATCATCAGCTGAAGCAGAATACCGATCAATGACGCCCGTTGTCTCTGAGCTTACCTGGCTTGAAAGTCTCCTGGCCGATCTAGGGGTAAAACTTCCCTCACCTGCCATACTGTGTTGTGATAGCCAAGCGGCTATACATATTGCGAAGAATCCAGTCTTTCATGAAAGAACGAAACATATTGAAGTAGACTGTCACTTTATTCGGGAGAAAGTCCAAATGAAGAAGATAGAATTGAAGCATGTTTCTGATACTGAACAAGTGGCTGATATCCTCACAAAAGCTCTACCTAGCACCCTATTCTACCAGTGTCTGTCCAAGCTTGACGCATATGACTTGTACGCTCCAGCTTGCGGGGGAGTGTTAGAAAAGCCCATGTAATTAGACCCATTTATTTGTTTTTCTTCTTCTCTCCTCTTTAGTCCCATATCTTGTATATGACTCTCTTTTCTCTTTCTCCCTCCTATAAATATGTATTCATACATGTAATTCATTATTGAGTAAGTATATACAAAGTTAAGCCTTTTTCTACAAATTTTATAAGTTTGACGACATAATACAAAGTAATAGTTATTAATTTGAATATTGATATGAACCATGCCAAAATTTGGTTTGGTCTTAGTTCAAGCCAACTTCAAGTTGACCTCACAGAGAATTGAGTTGCCTCAAAATTGGTTCAAAATTAAAAATAAAATAAAATTTTATATTTTTACTAGTTGTGCACGACCCCTGTATGCCCAGTGTAAGATGGAAGAGTATCCGACCATCACTCAAAGTGACAAATAGGTATTGTTGTCGTCAAATCTTACGCACCGAGGGACCCTATGCTTGACAGCTAGCATTTATAAACAATTAAAAAAATTATTCTAATGATAGCTTTATATATTATAAACTACATGTTGGTTACCATTTGTTGAGCATTTAGTAACTCTAATTATACCTAATGTTCTGTGTGATTGTTCCGCTTAATCGTTGCGTGAATGCAAGTCAATCCTAAATTGATCTTAAATCAATATTAAATTTTGATGATTTTTCGCTTCCTCATTTCTTCTCTATGCTATGGTGTTGTAGTTGTCTTTATTGACACTGGATTGTCATCGATTCACCGAGTTCATCTTCCTCCTTAACGCTTTATCTTCACTTCATGCAGAGTTTTCTCACTCTCAACTTCCCGATTCTCTACTCTTATAACAATTTTTAAGAGCAATGTTATGTGAACATCATGTTTGGCTACGTGCACACCATTAATATGTGCACACCTGAAAATTATATTTGCAGCACAAATTTATATGTACGCACTAAACTGAAAATTATCTTCTGAATCTTTGAAGTTGTGGAAAAAACGCAGCAGTTTAGAAGATGCGCACAACTTGTTTGATCAAATGCAGCCGAAGGATGTCGTCTCCTGGACTACACTCATGCCAAACATTTCACCTTCGCCACCCTCTTGAATTCTTGCACCACTATTGCCCGTCATAGAAAGATGAGTGAAAGCTTCCACAGCCTTCGATAGTTTTTCGCCAAAACATTTCTTCCCACCCCCACTAAAGAAGTGACCCACAAGATGTTCAATCAAAGGATTCAGTGGCAAAAACACGATGTCAAGGATCTTCGAGCCTCGTCTATCTGGAATCAGAGCCATGACAAAGTCGTCCTCCTTGCTCGAGCAGTCTGCACAATTCATTCTCAGATTTTCCAAGTATCTGGGAATTCCATTTTGGAGTGGGAGAACCTATCAACCAATGAAACCAACTAAAAAGGACCCTCAACTTTGGTGCACAACACTTCCCAATAATTGATAAGATTTTGGAACTCATATCGTTCAACTTTTTGGGGAGAGAGATTGAGGCATCACTCTTTCCAGTCAACATGTGATTGATTGCTCTGTCGCAGCACTACAGCAGTGCCCTACCGCCGACAGAACGACACTGCTCCTAACCGATCTCTAATCTAGGCCGAGATTGCATGAGGGCAAAAGCGAATGTGAATGGGGGAGATACCCGTCAAAATGTGGCGGCGCTACGGGAAGAAGTATAGATTTTCTGTCTGGGACGATTTTGGCAACACCGATGATGAAGCCATGAACCATGTCCTACCCCTCTCTCCTCAACACAATCCTTATTCAATGGGGTCTACCCTTACCCAGTCCCGTAGATCAGGTGTTCTTCGGTGTTGGGTGTTGGCCTGCTGTATCATTCGCTTCGACCTGGAGCAGGGGAAGGTCGTCGAGGAATGCATCCCTCCCGGGAAGCTTAACAATGTTGTGCAGCTAAGGAAGCTTAACAAGGTCGCCGATTAACAATGTTCTATCCTACCCAGGGAGTAAGGAAGACCATAGATGATGGAGCGCAGCTTGAGGATGGAGGTGTGGCCTGCACGTAGAAATTTTTGGGTGGGGATGAAATTGGATTTTAATGTGTTTGAATAATTTTTAGGTGTGCACATTGCCAAACATGCTGTGCACTTACCAGTGTTTATTTAAAAATGGCTTAAAATTGAAGAAATTCAAGCCGACACAAAATTGACTCAACCATTTGAGCTCAGTTCGATTTAAATCGGCTCGCAGACAGATCAATAATACCCCAGTTTGACAGGGAGGGTGTTAAATACCACATCTTATAGCCATATGGTTTTCTCTATTTATACCACTCTGTGGGAAGAATACATTATCACATTCAATATTCTCCACCCCCACTTATGACAATACTTGGCATTAAGGCCGTTGGTGGAGCAAGTGATGTTGCGGCTAGAGTGTCATTGGTGGATGACTGTTGGGTGGAGGATTCTTGTTGGCGCGTAAGTGCATCTTCAAGCTTTTTGAGCCTTGTATCGTATGTAATTGTTGATGGGACACTATTGAAAAGCCGTACCAATGAGCTCTTTTCACGCAAGAAAATCTCCTAAAAAGGTTTGAAGGAAGTTAGTGTCTCAAAGGTTTAGGTGACGTTTGGTTCGGCTGTTCGGCTGCGGTGCGGCCCAGACGCACCGTAATTTTGGTTAAAAGCAGCGTTTGTTTGCACTTATACGCAAAACTCCGTTTATTAAATTCCGCGGTTCTCTCATTATACCCAGCCGCGACATTTTTTGCGGACAACCGCAGACGCCTTGTGACCGCGGAAGAAAATCGCAGAGCTCTTCCTCCCCGATCTTTCTCCGCGCCAGCCCCGACCTGCTCTATTCCTCCTACTCCGGCAAAGCTCCTCCTCCTACTCTGACGCTTCTCACAGCCAGCCCCAGGCCTGACCTGCTCTATTCCTCCTACTCCGGCGAAGCTCCTCCTCCTTCTCCGGCGCTTCTCACAGCAAGCCCCAGCCCCGACCCGCTCTATTCCTCCTACTTAGGCGAAGCTCCTCCTCCTACTCCGTGTGCATTTCGATTCCAAATGTAGGGATTTTGCGGTGGAGAGTTTACTAGTAAAAGCAGAGTAGTAAAAGCATTTCGATTTAGGTCTGTTTTTTCAAAGCAGATTTAGGGCTTTTGTGAATATAGTTATTCTTTGTTATTTGCGATTTTTTAGTTGAAATATAAATGGGTAGGTGTGTTTACTAGTAAAATTTGAACTCAACTTGTATTCATTTCATATGAATCTTCGATCTGCTTTGAATAAGAACCTTGTTTATTTTTTGCTCAGAAATTTTTAATGCATACTTGCATTTGGCATAATCAGTGAGAAAATCTGCAATTATGTTTATTAGAAAATAATTTCACTCAAAACTCTATTTTGTATCCAAACAACTTTTTAAAAACTTCCGTTTTGTAAACTCTGTTTCACCCAAATAGTTTTTTAACAAAACTCTGTTTTTCAGAATCAACACTTGTTTTATCAGCAACAGCCCAAACAAACAGAGCCTTAATGTTTTCTCTAAGACCTAGGAAATGTTCTCTTATTACACTTATACATAAATAATATTATTACACTTATACATAAATAATATTATTATACTTGTAAATAAATAATATTATTATTCTCGGGAAGTGAGTAGTTTACTCCTCACGTATGGCGACGAGGACTCGACGGGGTGTGATCACATCATATTGTTGTTATCACCTTGTAAAGAAGGGGGTCTTGTCAGCCCATCAATAATCATCTTTATCATCATATTTTCTGCCTATCCCTGTTGTGTACATCTTGCTACTCTTACTATCCATCTAATTTATCATTTCTCAATCTATCCTTTTTAGGTTTACTACATTTTCATCTTGACTCTCATTTATGTCGCACTCAAGTTGGCTTTTGTAACAACCCATATTAAAATAGAGGGAAAAAATAAACCTAACCCCTAATTACAAATATACCCCTAACACTATTATCTTTATTATTATTGTTGTTTTTTTTCCTGTTTTAATATGGGTTGTTACAGCTTTCATGACATTTTTTGTCCAAAAACAAAGAGAAAATGAACAACTTCTTTATTACCCAAACATCAGTCCATATTCATAGTCAATTTATTTGCAGATTTATATATGTTTCTTCAAAGTCACCTTAACGTTCTTTTTCTCACAATATCAAGTCATTATAATTGTAAGCATTACCAAGGGCACATTTGGTTCCTTGAAATAAATAAAGATATATTTTACAAAATGGTCAATTCATTAAATGTATTATTTGGTTGGATGGGTTAGACACTAATATTGAATTCATTCCATAAACCTCCCTAAACTTACCTCAAAAGAGATCGATTTTACAAATAGAATCAACAAAACAAAATCGCTATTTTCAAATATATATTTTCTATCTAAAGAATCCAACGGGCCCTAAGAATACTTAAAACCTATCAAATTTAGCTAGAAGTTGATCTCCTAGCACTAATGAAGTTTGCAAAATATTGTTTTATGTTGTACTTTGTTGGAAAGTAGAAAAGATAATAGACAATATTTCATTCATCCACATAGGGGATATTTTATAGCATTACAAATGACTCACAAAGACCGACACAAGATGTGGGACAAAACCCAACTTCTAAAGATTCTAATAGACCCAAATATTAATATAAAACTAATAATTCCAACACTTCCCCTAAAGCTGAAGGTGGGACAAAATAATAGATGAGCTACCAAGGGAAATTCCAAATCGGAGAATCCATTCGGGGACGTAGCCACACACGACGTAGACCTACATACGACGCATGCCCCACACACAACACAAACACATCGGAAAAAAATCAACAGATGGGTGACCGGGGATACTCCCACACGATACAACCCGCTGGATAGAAATTTCAACTATAACGTCCATACCACATACCAATTGTTAGAAAAGACATTGTAAAGGTCCATGTTTTGGTCCATTTATGTATTTTCCTCCCATTTGTTTGTCTCATATCTTTGATTTGAGTTTCTTCTCTCTTCTTTTTCTATATATTTGTACTCATACTTGTATTTACATATTGAAGAAGCGTATACAAGGTTGACTAGTTTTCCTGCATTACTCGTGTACTTTTCTACATGGTATCAGAACATCTGGTCCTACCTCCGGTTTCCGACGGACAGTTCTTTTTCTAACCGCCCAACTCTTGCGGTTACTACTCTTGTTATCCACTGACCTGTCTAATCGCCTCTCCTCCACGGTCTACATTGTCTCTACCTGACTTCTCCTCTCCTCTCGTGGAACCACCTCCCCTTCCCTCTCCCGCTTCGCTTTTATAGCTTTCCTCTCTCTCTCGTGGAACCACCCCTTATCATACGCGGCTTGCTCCTCGCACGGTCTTCCTCTCCTCTAACCGCTGTTTTTCTCGTTGCCGACCTTTGCCACGGATCTTCTAGCCGCTGCGATCTCTACTAGCTTAACCACGACCTTCTCTTGCGCGGTTTCCTCTTCTAGCCGCTACTCTTGCCGGGCTTCTCTTCGTGCTGCGGCCTATTTTCTTTTCTTGTCTAGCCACAATTTTCTAGTTGCGCTCTCCAACGTCTCTCCTGGTCGAAGTTTCTTGTGAGGTTTGCCGCGAGGTCTTTCCTTGCTCTGTGACCGGTTAGCCACGCAGTCTATCCCAAAGTTCTTCTCTCGTTGTCGTTGCGGTCTCCTGCTCTGGCTGCTTCTTCTAGCCGCTTGCTCTTGCCGCATGATCTAGCCGCTTGCTCTTTGTCGTGCGGCCTGTTCACTTGCTTTTGCGCTGCTCTAGTTGGGCCCCACCTTCATTAAGACCGCCCGCTGTCTTCTTCTGGCATACTCCTCTTCCGCCTTAACTACCCGGTGCGGCCTCCTGTCAGGTAGCTTTCTCTTCTCTAGTCGCTGCAGATTCTTCTCTTGTCGCTGCGGTTTTCTGTTCTCCGCGACCTCCTACTCTGGTCGCTGGTCGCTGGCCGCTGGTTGTTCTGTCCGTCGCGACCTGTGCTGTTTCCGCTCTGCTCGTTGTTGCTTCTCGCTCTGACTGCTCCCTTTGTTCGTCGAGGTTCCTCTTGCCGACTGCACAACCCCGTATTCGCGGAATGGGGCCCCCAAGCAGGGCGTAAGACTTGCTTCACAGTTTTAAGCTTTTTGAAGGTTTTTCACTCTTGGAGGCCAATTTAGTTTGAATCTTCGTAATATACTAGCAGGAGGAGGAAAAATTGGCCTAGCTTGCTAGTGCTTGGTGTCTCTTAGGAGGGGCGAGTGCGGCGCGAGGCCGGCACTCGCCCCGGCCTCCTCTCAGGAGGGTCGAGTGCGGCGCGAGGCCGGCACTCGCCCCGGGCTCCTCTCAGGAGGGGTGAGTACGGCGCGAGGCCGACACTCGCCCGACCTCTTCTCAGGAGGGGAGAGTGCGGCGCGAGGCCGGCACTCGCCCGGCCTCCTCTCAGGAGGGGCGAGTGCGGCGCGAGGCCGGCTTTTGCCCCGGCCTCCTCTCAGGAGGGGCGAGTGCGGCGCGAGGCCGGCACTCGCCCCGGCCTCCTCTCAGGAGGGGCGAGTGCGGCGCGAGGCCGGCACTCGCCCCAGCCTCCTCTCAGGAGGGCCGAGTGCGGCGCGAGGCCGGCACTCGCCCCGGCCTCCTCTCAGGGGGGCGAGTGCGGCGCGAGGCCGACACTCGCCCCGACCTCCTCCCTTGGGGTGTCACCCGACGACACCGTGGAGTTCTCGCCCGACTTGAGGGTTCTCGCCCAGCTTGAGGGTTCTCGCCCGGCTAGAGCAGCTCGCCCGTCTTGAGGGTCTGCTATTTTTCCCCAGGTGGGCTACGAATAGCTGTTCAGAACAGCGGAGTTTGGCTGTTGGCAGACCAGCCTCAGGGTATTTCAGTAATTTCAGAGCAGCAGGATTACCCTATTGGCAGGTCATTCCCAAAAATCTATAAATAGACCCTTGGGGTGCCTTGGAGAGGGATCCAGTTTTTGACCACTTTTCATCCTCTTCCTTCATCCTGCAAGACACCTAGCTTAGCATTAGCTGTGGAGGGGGAGATCTCAAAGGTTTTCCGGGTGTGAGGTGGGACCTCTGCGCTAGAGCCAAAGGTCATTTCCCAAATTCAAGTCTCTCACCAAGGGACGGCTTGGGAGAAGTATGTGTGAGCTGCACCCTAGGTCCGAACTCTAGGTGGAGCCGAATCTCGGTTCCAACACCGACCTCTTCTTCTTCCCAAGCGGCCTGTCTCCCTTTGCCCTCTTACCCGCTTGTCAGTTAACCGCTTACCTTAACCTCCTAACATGGGTTCTTCTATTGCGACCTCTATTCCAGCTGAGGCGGTTGTCCCCTCCCCTGAAGTCTGCGATGAATTGCGGATTACCACCATACCCCTCACTGAGAAGAACTTTGTGGAGTGGGTGCATTCAGTTCACCGAGTTCTTCAGTCCAAAGAATTTCTACATCATTTAACCCAGGATGTTCCTTCTGCACCTACCGATGACTGGCTTCGTAACGATGGTCGTGTTCAAACATGGCTTCTCAACTCCCTTAATGACGAACCTTACCGCATGACCATGTATCACGAGACGGCTAAGGCGATGTGGGATGAGCTCCATTCTCTTTACTCAGGCAAGGACAGTCTACAACACCTCTATGACATCATCACTGATCTCCAGAGCCTTGACCTCGGTAGTGCTGCTGACTTAACCTCCTTTGTTGCTCGGTGCAAGACGTTGATTGAAACTTGGATTCAACATCAGCTCCTACTACGGTTCTCGCTGCCCAGCGCGCTCAAAAGGAAGCAGTCGGTATTGCCATGATGATGGCTCGTGTCCCGCCTCATCTTCAGAGTGTTCGGGCTCAGATCCTCTTGTCTGCTGCTACTCCCTCATTCTCTGATGTGTGCTCCATGCTGCAAAAGGTTTCACCACCTCCTGATACTATCAGACCTCCCTCCCCGGCTCTTCTTCAGCACTCTTCAACGCCATTACTACCTCTCCCCCCTGCTTGTGGAGGACGTTCAGGCTCTCGGGGGAGGGGTCGAGGAGGCCGGCCACGGCCTAAGCGTTCTTTTTGTGGTAAGGATGACCATCTTGAGGCCACCTGCTACCGCAAACATGATCTCCCTCTTCGTCCAAATGCTTCTGTTACTGCCCTCAGCTCGTCGACCACTCTTGCTGATCTTGATGAAGTCTGCCTCCAACTCCAACAACTTTAAGGGTTGCTCCACAGCTCGCCCGCCTCTGTTGCCTCCGTCTCTAATGAAGATATCGCTTGTCTCTCCACTAGTCTGAGGTGGATAGTGGATTCAGGTGATACTCACCATATCACATCCTTGAAGCCACGCCGATACTTGGATTCTCCGCATCCAAAGTTTATCACCGTCGCCAATGAAAACACCGCTCCTGTCTCCGGCTCTGCCGACGTACCCCACAATCCTTCTAGTTCTCTTCGCTCAGCTTTCCATGTCCCGAGCTCTACCTTTTATTACTGTCTGTTAGTCGCCTCACTGCAGATTTGGATTGTTCTATCACGTTCACCCCTTCTTTTTTAATTCAGGATCGCAGGACACAGAGTATCATTGGTAGAGGACGACTGCGAAACGGGCTCTACCTTCTCGATGTCTCTCCTAACATTCTCTCATCCGTCTACTCAGTTGACTGACATCGGCGTCTTGGGCATGTTCCGCTTCCCGTTCTCCAGAAGGCACTTCCTGATGTTCCGCTTGAAGTTTTTTCCTGTGATACATATATTTCGGGGAAACAAAATCGTTCCTCGTTTCCCCCGCATTGTACCCGGAGCTCTGCCCATTTATATTAGTTCATTCGGATATTTGGAGCCCCTATAAAATAACTATTGTATCTGGTTATCGTTATTTCATTACTTTCATTGATGATTATTCTCGAATGACCTGGTTGTACCTACTTCGTGACCGCACCGAACTTTCTCGTATGTTCCTTGCTTTCATTCTAGTGACTCGCACTCAGTTTGCCGATACACTCTAAACGCTCCGGACAGATAATGCTCGCGAATACACTAGTCATGAATTCAATACTCTCTGATCTGAATTTGAGATTATTCATCAGATTTCGTGTGTCTATACTCCTCAACAAAACAGTGTGGTTGAGCGCAAAAATAGACATCTTCTTGATGTTGCTCGCTGTCTTATGATCCAAATGCATGTTTCCAAGACGTATTGGCATTTTGCGGTTTCCATGACATGCCATCTTATCAACCGTCTCCCTTCCTCCGTCCTCAACAACGCTACCCCTTTTAGTCTCCTCTTTCCTTCTACACCACCATTCCCTCTCACCCCTGACACATTTGGTTGTACTTGCTATGTTCATCATCTCGGGCCCTCCACTGACAAATTCAATCCTCAGGCTGAAAAATATATATTCGTTGGTTAGTCCCGTACTAAAAAAGGGTATGTTTGTTACTCTCCCACTACCCGCAAGGTGACTGTTTCGGTAGATGTTACCTTTCTAGAAGATCAACTGTTTTTATCTGCTTCATCACTACCTCCTCCATTGCCATCATTACCTCGACCTGTTGTTCCAATTACGTCTTCTCCACCACTACCACTTCCCACTGAAGTTCCTGTTCACCACCAACCTCCGCTTCTTCGTGTCTACACCCGTTGCCCCCCTCGTAGCGTCGCCCCAATGCAACCGACTTCAACCTCTGGCACTCTGTAACCCGCTGATTCGACGCCGGCTTCCACCGCCCATCCCATGGCGAATTACGTATCCTTACATCGTCTGCCCCCAACGCTTCAGGACTTTGCCACTACATTATCCTCTATTTCTGTCCCTAATTATGTGTAGGAGGCTCTCCAACATCTGGGCTGACGGGTGGCCATGAACGAAGAAATGACTGCTCTCTGGGCAAATCACACGTTGGATCTAGTCCCTCTCCCTCCATGATAGACCCATGTTGGCTGTAAATGGGTCTTTGTCATCTAGCATGCTCCTGATGGGACAATTGACTGTCTTAAAGCCCGACTGGTGGCTCGCGGCTTCACTCAACATGTCCTTGACTATGAAGAAACCTTCTCTCCGGTAGAGAAAATCAACACGGTTCGTGTCCTCTCTGTTGTTGTGCATCGCCAGTGGCCATTACATCAACTGGATATAAAAAATGCCTTTTTAAATGGAGATCTTCAAAAGACAGTCTACATGCAACAACCTCCCGGGTTTGAGACCACGGGGGAGTCCCAAGTTTGTCATCTTAAGAAGTCAATTTATGGTCTCAAACAATTCCCTCGGGCATGATTCAATATGTTCAGTAAGGCTGTTCGGGAGGTTGGCTTTACTCGGAGCTCGACAGACTTCTCTCTGTTTACTCGAAATCAAACAACAAGAACAGTTCTTCTTTTGGTGTATGTTGATGACATCCTAATCACCGGAGACGATTCAAAGGGAATACAAGTGGTCAAACAACACCTTAGTTCCGTGTCTCAAACAAAAGATCCGGGGAACCTTCGATACTTCCTTGGCATTGAGATCGCAAGACGTCCTGATGGCCTCATTCTATCTCAACGGAAGTACTGTCTCGACGTTCTTCAGGATGCTGGCTATTCTGGATACAAGCCGATTAACACTCATATGAATGCCAATCACGAGTTGTGTGCACATGCTTCTGATGTAGATCTTCTTCTTCCAAATCTAGAATACTATCGACGACTGGTTGAGAAGTTGATTTATCTAACGATCACGAGACCGGACATATCCTTTGCTGTTGGGGTGGTCAGCCGATTTATGCATTCTCCTCGGATGTCTCATCTTCAGGCCGTCGAATGCATCCTGAGATATCTAAAAATTGCTCCTGGTCAAGGGCTGACATACAAAATCTCTTTTTCTACTTCAACATTGGTTGCGTATTCTGATGTAGATTATGTTGGTTTCCTGGATGATCGACGTTCTACCAGCGTATTTTGTACCTACTTTGGAGGTCACCTTGTTACCTGGCGCAGTAAGAAACAAGCTGTGGTTGCTCGATCTTCAGCTGAAGCTGAATACCGGTCAATGACATCTGCTGTATCCGAGCGTACATAGCTTGAAAGTCTCTTAAGTGATATGAGAGTAAAACTTTCCTCACCAGCTATTTTACTCTGTGACAGTCAAGCTGCTATACACATAGCTAAGACCCGGTCTTTCATGAAAGAACGAAACACATTGAAGTCGACTGCCATTTTGTTCGCGAAAAAAGTTCAAAGGAAGAAGCTGGAATTGAGACATGTTCCAGCTACGGACCAAGTGGCTGACATCCTCACTAAGACCCTATCAAGTGCTCTATTTTATCAGTTTTTGTCCAAGCTGGGTTCCTACGACTTGTACGCTCCAGCTTGCGGGGGAGTGTTAGAAAAGACAATATAAAGGCCCATGTTTTGACCTATTTATGTATTTTTCTCCTATTTGTTTTAGTCCCACAACTTGGATTTGAGATTCTTCTATCTCTTCTTTCCCTATATATTTGTACTCATACTTGTATTTATATACTGAAGAAGCATATACAAGGTTGACTGGGTTTCATACATTACTCGTTTACTTCTCTACACCAATGAACAAGAAAAAAATTGGGGAGATGTAACGCACCAGGTTCCCGGAAGTTCAACATCTGGGGGTTACAGTTCGTCGAACTCGAGGCCGTTCGACGAGTGTCGAAGGCCGTTCGACGAGTGTTTGACTGCGATGTGAGGCCGTTCGACGAACGTCGAAGGCCGTTCGACGAACGTCGAAGGCTATTTCGTGGAGTCCCAAAACCTGAATACCTAGCCGTCCGATCTGACTTCATAACTGATCCCAGGGCCTAGGATCCTTTGCCCAAGGGGCTTGAGAAGGGCTGAGCGGGATTTCTCCCTCATTTTTTTCGTCTCTTTTCTGAGTGAAGGTTAGGGTTGGGAGTTTGAGAGCGGAGGAGGAAGACAAAGTGCTTTCTCCGCCATTGACGGAGCTTTAGACCTCCGTTCGACGTTCTGAGGCCAGATCTGTGAAGAGGACGTGGAGGCGCTCGTTTCCCTCAGTGCAAAGCAAGATTTCATGGCTAGGAAGATGAGTCGAAGGGTAACGACACTTCTACTCTCGGTTTTAGGATGCATGCATGACATCTAATATTTTCTTGCTTCATTTCAAGCATTCTAGGCACCGGATCTCTCAAATGAGAGGAATTCAGGTTGTCATGGTTCAAGAGGAGTCACCGGGTCGATTGTGTTCGTCCACGACATGATATTGCATTAGAGATCCGCTCCGCTAGTTGATTAGGAATTGTGGGTGAAGCCGTAGTCGCGACCGTTAGTCCGACTCGGTGATGTTGCATTACGAGCCTTAAGGATTTGTAGAAATCCGTTAGCGGCAAGATGCCGTCTGTGATGATGTTCTTCCCTTTTCTCGTGTGAGTACGTGTGGCCGGAACCGGACCGAGTGGAAATTAGTGTACACGCGGGGGCACTTTGATGGTACGGTACAAATGTTGGAATAGGGTGGGAAAGACATGAGATTGTGATGTGACAAGGCGTGGTTTGTCTCTGTGGTCGGCTGGCTAGCCCGTGACGTTGCAAGGTCATGTGTGGAGAGTATCCCGACGAGACAAGTCCCCTTCTGTGAAACTGACGAGAACGCCAGGCTTAGGACAAGCCCGGACGATCCCAGCTGGGTCCCACAGGGTCTCCTGCAGTGGACTTGGTCCCGATATTGGAGCCGGGCCTAGGTCGTCGCAAACGGGTGGGCTCTAACAAGGGTTCTTAGCATCAGTTTGTTTGAATGGTGAAATCCTGACGTGAGAAGTCAGAGTTTGCAGGCAAGCCCGAGGTTTGAGACCCATGAGCGGGTGGGGACGTGGCAAGAGTTCCGTGTGTCGGCTTGTATGTCGTTGGGGGAAATTAGAGTACCCTTGTGTTTGCGGCTTGAACGCCGATGAGGAAATTGGAAGTACCCAATGTGATGATGTGTTAGAAACATACGCTTTAGGGTGTCTTGGGTGAAACCCAGGATTGCATTCTTGCTGCATTGTAGGCACCTTTTTATTACTTGCTCAACTTAGAAACATGTTTGCTGTTTGAGACATCCAAATCCATTTTTATAGCTTTACATGTTATTGTATGTTGCATACGAAGTGCTGACTTGTATGGTGATGGTGTACCCCGGGGTCCGTTAGGGACGACCGGGAGATGTGTTGGTTACAAAGTTGAGGTTAGCCTTTGCTGACCCACGTTACCACTAATTTTTACATGACAAGGATCGCAAGGAGGAAGCTCGCCGGCCAAAAAGGCCTAAGCCTCATGAAGTGAACTTACTTGTATTTACATTTTGAGTGAATGATATGCTCCATGAAATGTAATCCGGCTTGCATGCCGAGGTAGCCTAGGGGTGCATATGTACGTTACTACTGGTTATTATTGTTGCAGTTTTGGACTTATGATGTTTAAGGCCTTAAGGCCATTTTGATATTCTTGGCTTGTGGTGGATAACTTCTAGTTTTGGGTGTATGTTTCTTTTGTTGATGTCTGAGTTTTGAGTTTGAGTAGTTTATATATCATCTTATAATGCTGAAGCTGTGGAGTCTGTATGTTGTGGGGCCCCGACCGGACCCATATTATACTGTCATTACAGAGGAGGTGTTACAATTTGATATCAGAGCTGGGTTAATGTCCAAGGTAAAGATTCGTGTTCGAATGTCGTAATCGGATCGCGTTGTGAAGTTATCCACCTAGGAGTATCGCAGGACTATGAGTGTCCTTGTGTCTAGTTGTGCGACTAGAAGCTGATTCTTGTTTTATTTTGCTTTTATGAAGGGTGCAAGCGACGAGGCGGGGACGTCGAGGCCACGAGAAGAGCCTTCGACGAGCAGTGCTACTGCTCTGGGTCCTTTGGGCATGGGGGTATCCCCGACCGATTTCCGTCGCATGATCGCAGAACCAATGGTGACAGCCCAAGCTGCCGCCGCAGCACAAGTTGTGACCCATGTTGCACAAGTAACGACTCCTGCTACCCCGGATGCGACAACAGTCGTGCCAGACAGAGGAGGCAGGCAAGCAGAGTCGTTAGCAGAAATAGTGGTCGTCGGGCATGGAGACCGACAAATGAAATATTTCCTAAGTTTCCATCCTCCAACATTCAAGGACGTCGGCACGCCGACCGATGCGGAGGATTGGTGGGCAAGGATTCAAGAACTGCTAAGAGCGGCAGAGACGCCAGTAGAGAAGCAGTTCGAGTTTGCAAGCTTCATGTTGAAAGGTGACGCTAAGCTGTGGTGGGTAAGCCATAGCGGTCGCCAGTTTCCTGGACGCACCCCGTCCATAGAGGAGTTCGAGAATGCTTTCTTGAAAAAGTATATTCCCGCATCGACGAGGCTGGCCCTTCAGAGGCAATTTCTGCACTTGGTGCAGCGGGACATGACGGTAGACGAGTATGTTCAGGAGTTTACTCGGTTGGGTCGTTATGCTGGAACAACCATGGCTGACGATGTGGAGTGAGACAACCTCTTTTACCATGGATTGTGGCTGAATCTGAGACAACCCATCATAGATATGAAGAAAGCGGGCTTCAACGAGTTGGTCGAGGCCGCTTGAACATTGGAAAGCGATTTGGAGCGAACCAAACGTCGAAAGGGTTTTGCAGCCAAGCAAGGAGAAGGAAAACCTTCTCAATCTCAAGGAAAGTCTGACATAAGTAAGTGAAAGAAGAAGTCCCATCCCTACAAGAATTGGGAGAAGGATAGTACGACGTCGGAGGGGTCTCGCTTCAAGGGACCACGATCGTGCTACAAGTGTGGCAAGCCGGGCCACATAGCTCGTTTCTATACTGAGTGTGGCGCTGAGCAGGAGCCGAGGCAAGAGCAGTCGGTGTGCTCCGGGCCCAGCGCAGCGAAGAAAGGAAAGATGACGGAGTCTAGCGCTTCTCGTTTCCAACTCGTGCAGTCAAGGGCGTATAACCTTGGGCAGCAGGAAGCGATCCGCCAACCCGATGTGGTGACAGATATGAAAGTTTAAGTTAATCTTTTACTTTAGACTTTCAAGACTGTTTATGTATGTTGCCTATGTTTTAGGCTTTGTGTTAGTTTCTTGGTACCCCGCTAGGGTATTGTTTGATACGGGAGCGTCACACTCCTTACTTGCGGAAAGCTTTATCCGGAGAATTGGAGTAGAGTCATTTTCGGCGGATGCAGAACTGAAGGTGCGCATGCCCAATGGGTCTTCCATGACTACCGGGGCGAAGAGGCGCATTTGTTGGAGTCTAGGTGGTGTTGTGTTCATGTTGGTAGCAGCGGTTCTACCGCTGGTTGAGTTCGATGTGATTTTGGGAATGGACTAGCTTGCAGAGCAGCGTGCCAGTATTGACTGCCTATCTCAGGTGGTGACCCTGAGAAGTGAAGGGCAGGCAAAAGTTACGTTTGAGGGCCTTAGTGAAGTGGCATGTTCCCTGATTTCGGCCATGCAGTTGGTGCATGCAGTTAACCAGGGAGGAGTAGCTCTTGTAGCATTGTTGGAGGTTTGCCTTTCCAGGTTATCACTTGGTGAAGTGCCGGTAGTGACAGAGTTCGAGGATGTGTTTACCGAGGAGCTTCCTGGAGCACCTCCTCGACAAGAGATTGATTTCTCGATTGAGTTGGTGCCAGAGGCTAGGCCGGTGTCACGTCGTCCTTTTAGGATCGCACCAAAGGAGTTGGCCGAACTCAAAGTACAGTTGTAGGAACTATTGGAACATGAGTATATTAGACCCAGTTCTTCACCATGGAGCGCGCCAGTGATGTTCGTGAAGAAGAAAGATGATAGTATGTGGTTGTGCATAGACTACCGAGAGTTGAACAAACTGACTGTCAAGAATAAGTATCTGATTACTCGGATAGATGACCTGTTCGACCAATTTGTGAGGTCAGTGGTGTATTCTATGCTGGACTTGAAGTCAGGGTACTATCAGTTGCGAATTCGAGACGAGGACATACCCAAGACAACTTTTGGAACGAGGTATGGTCACGTCGAATTCTCGGTGATGCCGTTCGGGCTGACGAACGCGCCGTCCGTATTCATGGATTTGATGAATCGAGTATTTCGTGAATACTTGGACTCTTTTGTTGTCGTCTTTATTGACGACATCTTGGTATACTCCAAATCGGAGGCGGAGCATGAGGCTCACTTGAAAATAGTCCTGCACGTGTTGGGAGAGAACCAGCTTTATGCGAAGTTTTCGAAGTGCGAGTTCTGGTTAGAGAAGGTGACATTTCTGGGCCATGCGATTAGTGGTGATGGGGTGACAGTGGATCCTGCAAAAGTTGAGGGCATCAGAGATTGACCAGTTTTGAGCACCGTGGCAGAAGTCAGGAGTTTTCTTGGACTAGCCGGGTATTATAGAAGATTTGTGGAAAACTTTTCGCGGATAGCTCTTCCACTCACTTCGTTGACTCGTAAGGACCAAAAGTTTGTGTGGACTCGGGAGTGCGGTCAAGCGTTCGACACCTTGAAGGAAAGGCTGATGACAGCCCCAATCCTAAGTCTGCCTAAAGGGACTGAGGTATTTCAGATTTTTAGTGACGCATCAGGATACGGTTTAGGTTGCGTGTTGGTGCAACATGGCAGTGTGATAGCTTTTGGGTCTAGACAGTTGAAGCCTCACGAGAGGAATTATCCCGTCCATGACTTGGAATTGGCGGCGGTAATTTTTGCATTGAAGTTGTGGCAACACTATGTGTATGGTGCGAAGGTGGAGATCTTCACGGAGCACAAAAGCCTGAAGTATCTTCTAGACCAAAAGGACCTGAATATGCGGCAACGCAGATGGGTCGAGTTCCTTGGAGACTACGAAGTGGCGATTCAGTATACGCCGGACAAAGACAACGTGGTGGCGGATGCCTTGAGTAGGAAATACTCTGGACAAACGAGTTGGGTTGAAGCTCATGATGAGCGGTTGGTGCGGGACTGGGAGCCCCTTGACATTGAGCGAGTAGCAAGTGGCGAGTCTAGCATGCCTCAATTGAACTGGATTGAGTTGCAAAACGACTTGTCCGATTGTATTCAGGAAGCGACCGGTTTGGATGTAGAGTTCCTGCCTTTCTTGGTGGAAGCTCAGAAGGGCGAAGGTAGCGCCTGAGAGATGATTGAAGGGATCCTGAGGAAGGACGGAAGGATATCTGTACCGCAGTTCGGCAAGCTCTTTGAGGAGTTGATGTTTGAGGCTCATTTTATGAAGTACTCCATTCACCCGGGCAGTACAAAGATGTACTTGGATATGAAGAAATCCTTTTGGTGGCCTGGTTTGAAGCGTGATATAGCTTTGTACGTGAGTCAATGCCAAACTTGTGCCTTAGTGAAGACCGAGTGTCAGAAGCCGGGCGGGTTCCTGAAGCCTCTTCCTATTCCCGAATGAAAATTTGTTAACGTCTCCACGGATTTTGTGCATGACTTACCTCGATCGCGTCAGGGTAACGACACGATTTGGGTTATCGTGGATCGCTTGACCACAGTGACCAATTTCATCCCAAATCAGAAAGAGGACAGCGTGGAGAAGCTGGTAGAGTTGTATGTTCGCAACATTGTGCGACTACACGAGATTCCTAAAAGTATAGTTAGCAATCGCGATGGAAGTTTCACGTCCAAAGACTGGAGGCTGGTTCAGAAAAGTCTGGGCACGAAGCTTAAGTTCAGTACGACGTTCCATCCTCAAACAGATGGACAAACAGAAAGAACGAACCGTACAATGGAGGATATGCTGAGAATGTATACTCTTGACTTTGGGAAGAAGTGAGAGGATCACCTCTTCATGGTAGAGTTTGCCTATAACAATAGTTACCAGACAAGTATAAATATGGCGCCATACGAAGCTATGTATGGAAGGCGGTGTCGAACACCGATGTCTTGGGCAGAGGCGGGAGACACCAAACTTTTGGGAAAAGAAGTGGCTGATGCTTGCGAATTGGTGCGGACCATCCAGGAACGCATGAAGGTTGCCCAGGACTGGCAAGCGAAGTATTTTAATGCTCGCCATAAGAATGTGGAGTTTGCGGTAGGCAACTGGGTTTATCTCAAAATTAAGCCGTTCAAAGACGTTTCGCAGATTCGCCGACTCAAGAAGCTGAGTCTGAGGTTTTTCGGACCGTTCGAGATTATAAAATGTGTTGGAGAAGCAGCTTACCGGTTAGCATTGTCTGCGGAGCTGAGTGGATTACACGATGTCTTCCATGTCTCCGTCTTGCGGAAAGCCTTGGTGGAGGCTAATGATGTGATCGAATCGGCGACGGTGCCGATAGAAGAGGACTTGAGGACGAAGGTCCGTCCAGTTAGCTTAGAGGATTCAGAAGTTCGGCAGTTGCGAAACAAAGCGGTTAAGCTCGGAAAGGTGCGTTGGGACAACTGCGGGCGCGATGAGTTCTCTTGGGAGCGTGAGCAAGCAATGCGGGGGGACTTCCCAGAACTCTTTTTGTCTGGTATGTTGTTTGTTTAAAGTTGTTGTAACAATGTTTTAATTTGTTGCCACAATTTTCTTGCTGTCTTCCGGTATGAAGAATAATTTCGCCGACAAAATTCTTTAAGGGGAGAGGAGTTGTAACGCCCCAGTTTCCCGGAAGTTCAACATCTGGGGTTTACCGCTCGTCGAACTCAAGGCCGTTCGAGGAGTGTCGAAGGCCGTTCGTCAAACTCGAGGCCGTTCGTCGAGCTCTGTCTGTTCGACGAGTGTTTGGCTGCGATGTGGAACTGATCGACGAACGTCGAAGGCCGTTCGACGAATCTGTAGGCCGTTCGTCGATCTCTGTCCGTTCGACGAATTTTATTGGCTGAGCTGTGAAGTCGTTCGACGAAAGTCAAAGGCTATTTCGTGGAGTCCCGAAACCTGAATACCTAGCCGTCCGATCTGACTTCATAACTGATCCCAGGGTCCAGGATCCTTTGCCCAAGGGGCGTAAGAAGGGCTAAGCGGTATTTCTGCCTCATTTTTTTCGTCTCTTTTCTGAGTGAAGGTTAGGGATTGGGAGTTAGAGAGCGGAGGAGGAAGAATGAGTGATTTCTCCGCCATTGACCGAGCTTTAGACCTCCGTTCGACGTTCTGAGACCAGATCCGTGGAGAGGACGTGGAGGCGCTCGTTTCCATCCGTGCAAAGCAAGATTTCATGGCTAGAAAGAGGAGTTAAAAGGTAACGACACTTCTCCTCTCGGTTTTAGGATGCGTGCATGACATCCAATATTTTTTTGCTTCCTTTCAAGCATTCTAGGCACCAGATCTCTCAAGTGAGAGGGATTCAGGTTGCCATGGTTCAAGAGGAGCCACCAGGTCGATTGTGTCCGTCCCCAGCATGATATTGCATTAGAGATCCGCTCCGTTAGTGGATTAGATATTGTGGGTGAAGCCGTAGTCGCGACCGTTAGTCCGACTCGGTGATGTTGCATTGCGAGCCCTAAGGATTTTGTAGAAATCTGTTAGCGGCAAGATGTCGTCTGTGATGATGTTCTTCCCTTTTCTCATGTGAGTACGTGTGGCCGGAACCGGACCGACTGGAAATTAGAGTACACGCGGGGGCACGGGGATGGTACGGTACAAATGTTGGAATAGGGTGGGAAAGGCATGAGATTGTGATGTGACAAGGCGTGGTTTGTCTGTGTGGTCGGCTGGCTAGCCCGTGACGTTGCAAGGTCATGTGTGGAGAGTGTTCCGGCGAGACAAGTCCCCTTCTGTGAAACTGACGAGAACGCCAAGCTTATGACAAGCCTGGACGATCCCAGCTGGGTCCCGCTGGGTCTCCTGCAGTAGACTTGGTCCCGATATTGGAGCCGGGCCTGGGTCGTCGCGAACGGGTGGGGTCTAGCGAGGGTTCTTAGCATCGGTTTGTTTGAATGGCGGAATCCTGAGGTGAGAAGTCAGAGTTTGCAGGCAAGCCCGAGGTTTGAGACCCATGAGCGGGTGGGGCCGTGATAAGAGTTCCGTGTGGCGGCTTGTATGCCGTTAGGGGAAATTAGAGTACCCTTGTGTTTGCGGCTTGAACGCCGATGAGGAAATTGGAAGTACCCGATGTGATGATGTGTTAAAAGCATACGCTTTAGTATGCCTTGGGTGAAACACAGGATTACATTCATGCTGCATTGTAGGCCCCTTTTTATTACTTGCTCAACTTAGAAACATGTTTGCTGCTTGTGACATCCTAACCTGTTTTTATAGCTTTACATGTTATTGTATATTGCATACGAAGTGCTGACTTGCAGGGTGATGCTTGCCCCGGGGTCCGTTAGGGACGGTCGGGAGGAGATGTGTTGGTTACACAGTTGAGGTCAGCCTTTGCTGACCCACGTTACCACTAATTTTTACATGGCAAGGATCGCAAGCAGGAGCAAGCTCGCCGGCCAAAAAGGCCTAAGCCTCATGAAGTGAACTCACTTGTATTTACATTTTGAGTGAATGATATGCTCCATGAAATGTAATCCGGCTTGCATGTCGAGGTAGCCTAGGGGTGCATATGCACGTTACTACTGGTTATTATTGTTGCAGTTTTGGACTTATGATGTGTAAGACCTTAATGCCATTTTGATATTTTTGGCTTGTGGTGGATAACGTCTAGTTTTGGGTGTATGTTTCCGCTGTTGATGTCTGAGTTTTGAGTTTGGGTAGTTTATATATCATCTTATAATGTTGAAGCTGTGCAGTCTGTATGTTGTGGGGCCCCGGCCGGACCCATATTATGCGGTAATTACAGGGGAGATGTTACAGGAGACACAAGACCTAAGCTAGGAGGGTCGTGAGAGACTCTGGCGAAGGTCGGGAAATACCATCTGAGGCGCCATCATCCCGAACACTCCCCTTACGTGGACCACACATGAATACATGCATAACTAGACCATACAAAGCAAATACAAACAACATACAATTAAAAAACACAAAACTACAAAAGATAGCCCAAATATTCATCATCGACGAGAGATCAACACCTCAAAAGGGGAAGCAACAGAAGGGACTGATGGAAATCCGAGATGCAGCGTCTGGAGTCGTCCAAAATTATCCGAAAAATTAAGTGGCAGGAAGCGTCCGGAGCAGAAGCAACAGAGCGACTGAGGCCAGACAGGAGCAACGACGGTGGGAATAGAAGTCCATCATGATGTCCATGATGAGAGAAGCAGCTGTGGGGTCGTCGACAAAGGGCACAGATGAACATGGATCGATGACGAGAAATGGCAGAGGGAAAACATCGATAGAAGTGCCAGAGATGGGAAACCTTTACTGGATTGACGAGAAGAAGATGAGAGTTGTTCGTCGATGCATCGCGAAAGAGCAGCCACACGGATCTGCTTCTCGTCATTGATGAGAAGCAAGAGAAACATCCTCAGAAGATGCTTCAGGCAGGAACGACACGTGCAAATCCCAAAGCCTCAGCGGAAGATGCGTCGTCAAGAATAGGATCCGCCTTCGATGAAACCAGAACCACCAGAAGAACGACTTTGGCCTTCTCGAAGGGATCAGGAAAAGCAAGGCAGAACGATACAGACAGGCAGACGAGCAAGGGTTCGTCGTGGCAACAACGAAAAATGCCGATGGGGTCGTCGATGGATTCTGCTGAAGAAAACCCTAGGCCTCACGGTCTCAGAAGTTGATCCTATCAATTGACACATACGCTGATCATTGAAATTGAATGCCCGATGTAATCGAGTGAGCCAATAACATCAACGGCGAAATAACGAAGAAGACGGGATCGACGACCCCAATGAACAGCGAGAAAAAGACACGAGAGCAAAACAACCCTATCACACAACCCTCAGATGGGGCCAAGAAAATGACAGTATTTCATTCATCCACATAGAGGGTATTTTACGACTCACAGAGACCGACACAAGATGTGAGACAAAACCCAACTCCTAAAGATTCTAATAGACCGACATGCTAATATAAAACTATTAATTCCAACATACTTCCTAGACAGGCTTATGCAATTTCATATAGAGGTTTGATTTAAGTAAAAGACACATAATTTTATGCCTTGGTAGTTGGGGAAATTTATTCCGCTCTTTTAATAAGCGGGGAACTGGCATCTGATTGTGAAATGTTTGCGCTTGTAAATTACTTGAGAGCCAACTACATAAAATTTTGAAGTATTGCAAATTTGTTATCTAATCATCTGCATAAAAAATATTCCACTTCCAGGTATCGTATGCCTATTTTAAATTATGAAGTTCCAGAAAAGTGGCAATGCGAAGAATGTCTATTGAAAGCTAAATCAGTTAGTAATATACATGCACCGGGGAAGCAGGAAGAAAAAAATAGTCATGATTGTGAAATGTTTGCACTTGTGCATTACATAAGAGCCAACTACATAAAGTTTTGAAATATTACGAATTTGTTATCTAATCATATCTGTATAAAAAATATTGTACTTCCAGGTATTGTATGCCTATTGTAAATTATGAAGTTCCAGAAAAATGGCAATGCGAAGAATGTCTACTGAAAGCTAAATCAGTTAGTAATATACATGCACCAGGGAAGCAGGAAGAAAAAAATAGAGTCATGGGGTCTACTTTAACCAAAATAAATTGCAGGAGAATTGAAGATGGAAAAGTAAAGTTTCTCACCAGGGATGAAGCGGTTACATTGGTATCTGGGAAAAGGCCAAGAGAAAATCTATGCATTTCTGGGCACCATGCCAATGTTGCAGATTTCAAGCCTCCCCTCATATCATCAAAGGCAGTTACACCTGCATTACCTAGTTCCGCGGGTCTCAAGTCCCCTTCGAGAGCAATGAAAGGGCCAGCTTATGTTGGCGCTGATATCTCTTCTTCAGAGAAAACTACCGAGATAAAGCGTGGTAACAGAGGTAAGGGAATAATAATAAATGAACTTTATGTGGCTTTTGTTAACTTTATATATGATTATCTGACAAGGTTTTTCCTAAATTTTTGAATGGTTGGTGGGGTTCATGATGCGGAGCATAGACGAGCACTTGCATGGATGACGTGTTTTGGGGCCCGTTCAGGGCCAATTGGCGACTTTCCATATATGGCGTGCTCGGATCGGCGATCCGACTCCGCGGATGTGTCCGGATTTGCGTTACGAATCAATTTCATATATTAGTTTATTTTATTTGTAGTTATTTTGATGTATTTGGGTGGCCCAGTTGAAATCAAGTCACTTTCTTCCCGTTTATTGTATTTTACCCATAAGGGTAGTTTGGTACTTTGTACTTTTTCTCCCTTCATATATTTATATGGGGAGCCCTCTTTCTATTAATCAATTAAGCATTTTTCTCTACTTGGTATCAGAGCACGAAAACGCCCGAACCCTAATCCTCCTCGTGTTGCCGCCCGCATCCCGCTCGCCGTCCTTCTCGCTCGCTGCCGCTTCCTCATCTTCTAGCCGTTTTGTCGCCGACATCGTGCATGGAGCCTCACGGCTCTATCGCTGGCAGCGGGGCATGCTGACGGAGTCGGCCGTCTCCTCATGACGCATCGCCCGATTTCTGCCAACGCCGCCTGTAGCTGCTTCGCCGGCCATCGCCGGTCCCTTCCTCGCCTGACGCTGCATCTGATGCTGCTTCTCCGTCTTCCCCTGCCGACGCTGCTTCCTGATCCCGATCCAGTTCAGGCCGACGCTGCTTCTCCCAGCCGCCGCTGCTTCTCCTTGCCTACGCTGCTTCTCCTCATGAGGCCACACCTCTTCTGCTACCTCCTGATCCAGATCTAGATCTGGTTCCTCCTCCTGTTGCATCCTGTAGATCTGGTTCCTCCTCCTGTTGCCGTTCTGTGCCTTCGTCATGGATGGTTCCTCCGCTGCAGTTGATTCTACATCCCCGATGGTTATGGCTCCCCCGATGGGTGAATCTCAGCGGCCCTCTGGCCACGCTGACTCCTTGAAAATTACCACTGTACCACTGGATGGAACAAACTACCTTGAATGGTCTCGTGCAGCACAACATGTTATCCGCAGCCACCAGTTGTTTGGATACATTGATGAGACTAAGGTGGCACCGTCTAGGGATGATTCTTCTTGGCCACGATGGGACTCAGAAAATTCACTAGTGGTCTCATGGCTTCTCCATTCTATGTCACCCAAGGTGTACCGCAGTTATATGCTAATGGACTCAGCTTATGAGATTTGGACTCGAGCGCGGGAGACTTACTCTCAGATTGGGAACTCCACTCAGGTCTATGAGCTTACCCGCCGGATGTTGGAGCTCCGGCAGGGATCTATGACGGTGTCTACCTACTACTCCGAGTTTGAGCGCATATCTCAGGAGTTGGATTACTTTGATCAGTTCACTCCCGCCTGCACTGCCGATGCAGTTCTGTTGCAGAAGCGCGATGAACGATTCCGCCTACATGTGTTCCTGATGGGGTTAGGAATGGAGCTTGATATGGTTCGTACCAATATTCTTCACCGGTCTCCTCTTCCATCTCTTCGTGAGGCCTTCAGTATGCTTCTTGGCGATGAAGATCGTCGTCGTTCTCTCAGCAATACAGCTCCTCTTCCTGACCGTTCTGCCTTTACTAGTACTGGCCGTGGTGGTTCCAGTCATACCAGCACGATTCCTACGTGCGCTCATTGTGGTCGCCGGGGTCATTCCCGTGAAGTGTGCTTCAAGCTTCATCCTCACCTCGCTCCACCTGGATATGTCCGTGGCCGTGGACGTGGTCGTGACCCTGGACGTGGAGGATCCCGTCCGACTGGTACCCGCTCTCATGATGCTGCTTATTCCACAGAGATGCAGGAGGCACGTCACAGCCAGCCCCTGGATCACCTCACCACATCAGAATTGGATGCTCTACGACGCCTGCTTCACTCTCAGTCTGATCCTACTCCCAGTGGCACTTCTTCGTTGTTTGCTACTGCTGCGATGCCCAGTGCCCATGCCGCTATGCCTTCCCCGTCTGAGTGGATCATTGACTCCGGAGCCACTGATCATATGACCGGGTCTTCTACAGGTTTTTCCTCCTACACTCCCTTGTCTGGTAAGGACAAGGTTGTCTCTGCTAATGGTACCTTGTCTCCTATTGTCGGCAAGAGGTTTTTTTCCTGTTCCTCCTCTCTTACTCTCTCTTCTGTCTTGCATGTTCCTTCATTTCCCCGCAGTTTACTTTCTATTAGCAACCTCACTAAATCCCTTAACTGTTCTGTAACCTTTTTCTCTGATTCTTGTATCTTTCAGGAACTGGGTACGAAGCGGATACTTGACAGTGGTAGGAATCGTGGTGGTCTGTACTACCTGGATACTACACCATCATCCCTTGCTCTTTCCTCTTCGGCTGCTCCTGCTACTGCTACTGACGCTCGACGCTGACACTTGCGTCTTGGTCATCCGTCTCCTGTTTATCTTCAGAAACTCTTTCCTGCTTTATCTCAGTTTATTCCTAGTTTAAAATGTGATGTATGTGTAATGTCTAAACATGTTCGTCATTCGACATCTCATGTATCTTCTCCTAGTAGTATACCTTTTGCTGTTATACATTCTGATGTCTGGGGACCCTCCCCAATTGTGTCTTTAACTGGCTATAGATGGTTTGTTACCTTTATTGATTGTTTTTCTCGTACTACGTGGGTTTATCTTTTAAAGAAAAAAGGAGAAGTTGCTTCTGTTTTTCAAACATTTCATAAGATGGTACAAACACGTTCAATGACACAATTCGTGTCCTTCGTAGCGACAACGACGGGGAATATGATAATCGTGGTGTCTTTGGGGCCTATCTCTCGAGCAGTGGCATCCTCCACCAAACCACGTGTGTCTATACTTCCACCCAAAATGGTGTGGCTGAACGGAAGAACAGACATCTTCTTGATGTTGCCCGTTGTCTCCTCACCTCCATGCACCTTCTGAAATCCTATTGGGGTGGTGCCATCATGACAGCTACTCATCTCATCAACCGTCTTCCCTCTCGGGTTCTAGAGTATGCTACCCCTCTAGCGCGCCTTTCTTCTACGACCGTTGTTCATACCTCTTCGCTTCCACCCCGCGTGTTTGGGTGTGTCTGTTTCGTTCATGTTCATCAACCACTCCGTGTCAAGCTCGATCCTAGAGCTCTCCGTTGTGTTTTTCTTGGCTATTCTCCCACCACCAAGGGAGTATCGGTGCTATCACCCACCTTCTCGCCGTACTTACCGTACCATGGATGTGACGTTTTGCGAAGATGAATCATATTACTTACCTTCGACTCTTTCTTCTCGTCAGGGGGAGGAAGATAATGATGTTAATGGTGTTCCTCTTCCTGTTATCCCCCCCCAGGCGCAGTAGCACTCCTCCTTCCACTATGCCATCCACTCCTCCTTCCACTATGCCATCCACTACAGATATCTCTCATATACTCTTCTCTCATCACCCCTCTCTCATCACGCCGCTACCTCATGTTTATCATCGTCGAAAAACAGGTGACCAGCCCATCATTGTTCCGCCGCTGCCAGTGCTGCCTTTGGACTCAGATCCTGATGCTGATTTACATGTTCCCATTGCTCAATTAAAAGGTAAGGCCCGGTGTACCGAACACCCCATTTCTAATCATGTTGCTTATAATCACCTCTCTAAGCCTCACCAGTCTTTTATATCCTCTTTGTCCGAGATTTCTATTCCTAAGACATGGCAGGAGGCACTCGACATTCCAGTATGGGCCCAAGCAATGGAGGAAGAAATGTCCGCTTTGGAGAAGAATCACACATGGGATGTCACCCCTCTTCCACCTGGCAAGAAACCCATTGGTTCAAGATGGGTCTTCTCTGTCAAGCAGAATCCTGATGGGAAGGTCGAGCGCTGTAAAGCTCGGTTGGTTGCTCGTGGTTATACCCAGACTCAGGGGATTGATTACCAAGAGACCTTTGCACCGGTTGCAAAGATGGACTCTATTCGTGTAATCATATCATGTGCTGTGATTTTAGACTGGGAGCTTCATCAACTGGACGTCAAAAATGCATTCTTGCACGGGGACCTCAAAGAAGAGGTCCACATGGTCTTTCCTCCAGGCTTTGTGAGTAAGGGACAAGAGAACCTTGTATGTCGCTTACGAAAGTCCTTGTATGGGCTGAAGCAGTCCTCGAGGGCTTGGTTCGGTAGATTCCACAAGGCCATGATCCAGTTTGGCTACCTGCAGGGACACTCTGATCATACCCTATTTGTCAGGAGGAATGAAAAGAAAATCGTTGTTCTGATAGTCTATGTTGATGATATTGTGATCACAGGAAATGACACAGATGAAATCTCCAAATTGAAGGCTCGTCTCTCAGCTGAGTTTGAAGTTAAAGACCTGGGAAGGCTACGCTACTTCCTCGGAATTGAAGTAACCCGTTCTGACAAAGGAATCTTCATCTCCCAACGCAAGTATGTGTTAGACCTGCTAACGGAGACCGGTCTGCTTGGTTGTGCCCCTGCAAACACTCCTATGGAGGAGAGCCATAAGATTGATGAGGATCGCAATGGTGATCAGACAGATCCCTCCAGTTATGAAAGATTAGTGGGAAAGCTCTTATATCTCTCGCATACTCGCCCCGACATTACATATGCTGTTGGGATCCTGAGTAGATACATGCATGCTCCAAGAGTTAGACACCAGGAGGCAGCTTACCGTGTCCTCCGGTATTTGAAGAAGTCCCCTGGACGGGGGCTAATGTTCTCTAAGAACAATCACTTGCGGATTGATATTTTCACTGACGCAGACTGGGCTGGATGCCACGATGATCGGAAATCTACAACAGGCTATTGCACATTCATTGGAGGAAACCTGGTCACTTGGCGTAGTAAGAAACAGAATGTCGTGGCCAGATCAAGTGCCGAGGCAGAGTACCAGGCAATGTCCCAAGGCCTCTGTGAAGGCCTGTGGTTGCGTACCCTACTGCATGATCTAGGGCTTCAGGAGGAAGCTCCCATATCCCTGTACTGCGATAACAAAGCTGCCATCAGCATAGCACACAATCCAGTTCAGCATGACAGGACTAAACACGTTGAGGTGGATCGTCACTTCATCAAAGATCATCTTGAAAAAGGAAACTTAGTCACACCATTCGTTCATTCCAGAGATCAGTTGGCTGACATCTTCACCAAGAGTTTAGGTTCCGATGTCTTCACTGATGACACTCATAGGCTCGGAATGACGGATATATACCATTCGACTTGAGGGGAGAGTTGAAATCAAGTCACTTTCTTCCCGTTTATTGTATTTTACCCATAAGGGTAGTTTGGTCCTTTGTACTTTTTCTCCCTTCATATATTTATATGGGGAGCCCTCTTTCTATTAATCAATTAAGCATTTTTCTCTACTGGCCCCACCTCCGACCAATCATAGCCGTTGATGGGGGAAGCCCTAATCTTCTCTTTATTATAAATAGACCGCTTAGAAGCTGATTTGAGTCATTGCAGAATTTGGAGAAGAGAATTCCCTGATTCCTGCGATCATCCCACGGTGCCGACTCCGTGGAACCCTAAGTGACGACACCGGGGTTTGTATCTTCCTCCCAAAGCCTTCCCCTAACCCTAGCCTCCATTTTCCAAGCCTCCAACCCTTCTTCCACCCGCTACAGCCCCCCAAAATCCAGCCACCTCTCTAATTCCTATTCCTCTTCATTGCACTATTCAAAAACTAAATTTACTATTCATTGAGTATAGTATTTCCCGCCTCCCTTTTCCAGCCGCCCGCCTCCCCTGGTGGCTGCCCTGTTTCTCATATTTCAGCCTCCTCCTCCTCCTAAAGCCACCGCCACCCTATCTTCCTTCCATACAACAACCCCTTTTTTCCCTCCACCGCTGCCAGTCCCTCCACTGCCTGGAGCCGCCGCCGCCCTCCCATCTACGTCCAACAGCGACCCCCCTCCCAAGCTAAATCCCCTTCTCTTGCCTCCCCCCTCCTTCTCGTGGAACCACCTCCAAACAGCTTCAATTTTCAGATGTCTAGATTTGGAAATTTCAGCCCCCGATCCACTCTACCCTTCACCCGTTCGTCACCCCTTAGTCCGGATCTGCCACCAACACCAGATCCATTCATCCCTTGCCCGGACCTACTCGTGCGTGGCCGGATCTATCTATTTCCGGCCCGATCTCGCCATCCACCACCGAGGACAACCACTGCCATCATTTCCACGCCGCCGGCTCCACTTCCGATTGCCAATCTACGCATTAGGGCCCGAAATCTTCAGTGCCTCGGTCAGCCCACTATTTTGTGAGATTTAGTTGTACTGGTTTATTATTTTCAGCACTTTTATATGGGGTTAGACCACTATATTTGTTTGGATATCTTGTATTGTGGCGGATTGTTAGATAATTATCGTGATTTGCAGGATTTATTAGCTGCACGCTTTTGCTTTGGCCCTCTATGCGGAGGAAAGACTAAACTTGTTTTGCCTAAATAAAATATTTTGTTTTGTCATGAATTTATCCGCGTGGGATGATTTTAAATTATTATCTAATTTGTGATCTAACCGTCAGACTTTTGCAGAACATGTAGGGTTAGGTCGCAAGTTTCCCGCCGCCTATAGATTCGTCCCGCGTCAATTGGTATCAGAGGGAGGGCACACACACTTTTCGATACGTAGTCGTAGAGTCTATAAGTTTTTCATTTTGTCTAGGTGTCGCAATTATTCCCCTCCTCAATTTAAAGGTCTCGAGCCCACTTGCACCCGCTCTCACAGAACCCCGTCAGGGAGATCCTCACATTATTACAACGATCATTCTCGAACTCACTATTACAACGATCGCAGTACACCACTTTCAGAGATCATGTTGACCCACCGACACGAACTCACTATGCTAGGGACGATCAGTATGATGATTGTCGTCGTTCTTATCCGTACACGTGAGTGGATCGTGTTGATCCTTCGACACGACTCAGTTACCTTAGGAATGATTATTATGAGGATAGTCGTTCCAAGAGAGATTTTGAGAGTCAGTTTCGTATTGCTGCCCTTTCCTTTAACGGCTCATCGAGTTCCGAGTCTTTTAGTTATTGACTCGTGGATATGAAGTATTATCTTGATCATTTTGAGGTATTCGATGAGCGTCACGTCAAGTTTGCGAAACTTAAACTTTTAGATCAGGCGAGGACATATTGGGCTAGCGTTGAGAGGACCCTTGAGCGAGATCGTCTACATCGCATCACCAATTGGGAGAACATGAAACGTACTTTGTGTCAGAGGTATCTGCCTTCGTCGTATCGGAGTCGCTTGCTCGACTAATTATTTTCCCTTCCGCAAGGATCCATGTTTGTCGCTGAGTACAGAGACCGTTTTGATGAGTTAGTCGTGAGGAGTGATATCTGAGATGACCCATCCAAGACCATTCCCTGATTTCGGTCGGGACTTCGGTCTGACATACGTACTAAGTTATCTTATAATAACTCGAAGCCCCTTGAGCAGACATATCAGCTCGCCCTTCGTTATGAACAGTCTTTGAGATCCGCAAGAGCTTGTCAATGAGATTCTCACCCTGACCTCCGCAGTATGAGTCCCTCCCATACTGAGGTCACCATGACGCCTACCACTGTCCTGTCAGCCATGACAGAAGTGATACATGAGGCGAATTGCTCTCACCCCAGTGAGGTGATTAGCCCACTGAGTAACCTATCTCTTATCTCTGATCCGTCTCCTGCGACCCCGATTGAGAGTGAGCCTGAACGACCTATTAAGTCTGTAGTATTGCGTCCCTCACCCACACCTCTTCTTCTGCCTTGCACCGGGTTAGTTAACACCCTCACCACAGATCCAATTCTTGACATCACACCCACAGACCCATTCTTGAGTGTAGGTCTATGTCAATCTCCCGTTGTCATTGCCCTGAGTCACATCACGACCGAGAGCCTAGAGCCTGGTGTTAATCTCGAAGTGACTATGTCACCTATTCATGGAGACACTATCCCTTGTGATGGTACTCATCTGGAGGACCTTGACCCTAGTGACGAGTTCTATGACGACCTCCTTGTTGAGCCTTCTGATGAGCCACCACATCCTTTTGAGGATGCAATTCAGGTGAGCCGCTTGTTTACGTGTTTCAGGTTAGTGGCGTTTCTTCCATTATCGTCTCTGGCCTTGCCCCAGAGAATGGATATTGTGTGGAGCATCAATTATTTAGGGCACCACCTGCTGATACATCACACCCTCGATGAGTTTTGGGACGCACCACCTGCTGATCCACCAGACGAGCTCTTTCTTTTCGGGGACACGCACCACACTCGAGAGTCACGTCTTTTAGTCGGCATACACGATTTTCATTCAGATGGTCGTCGCATTCGTGATGACTTTTCTTACACATCCTCCTGGTGAGCCCCCTGATGTGTTACTCTCCTTGAGAGACATTTTACTCTTCATGAGCTCGCCCTTGGGTGTAAATGTTTCGCACGGTCACCTGAGCACTCGACACACACATGATGAGTTTTTATGCACTCCACCGAGAGAGCCTCCTGACCGACCACCTCCTTTGATGAGTTTTTCAGGTCATTATTAGATTCTCTCATAGAGAGCTTGTTGTGTCGATCGTGTGTCATTTGCATCATTTGCATGAGTCTGTTGAGTCGTTTCGTCATCTTTTGCACGAGTCTGTTGTGTTGTCTGTTCATCGTTTGCATGTGTGTCATGAGTCGGTCCGACGAATAATTCATATTGGTAATAAATCTTGTAAATCACATGCGGATGTTTATTGGCAAGTGCAGTACTTTATGAAAGCGAGTAGGTGATGATAAGAAACTGCGTTGTGAGGCTCCGTGCGAGGCTTGCTAAAAGCTTGAGCGTTAAGCGAATGGATCCCTATATAATCATGAGACGAATCAAAACAAACATCTACGATCTTGATATCCCTGCAAGTATGGGTATCCACCCGATATTTAATGTTGAAAGTCTGACACCATACTACGGGCTTCACGAGTATGTGGACCCAAGCAATGGGGACTTCCAGCCGCCCACACCACCTTCATAGCCCACCCACGTCCGATGGCCACAACTACTCACCCATTCCTGACACCTACCCACCCGGGGACTCGTCTTCTTTGGTTTTACTTTCGGCACCGCCGACCGCACCGGGATCCACCACTCGTGAGTTGAGCGTTGAGAGCATTACGGAGACCCGATGCCGCCATTACATTCCTACTATAGACGTTGATGACACCTGTGTACTTGCAGCAGAGTTTGATTGATTTGCCCCTGGACTTTGACTTCAACACAACCGTCTTCATTCGCCGGAGATGACAACTTTTCAGTCAGGGGGAGTTGATTTGCGATGATACTTTTCCAGCGACGACATTTGGGCGACCTTTGGAGGACTTATTCGAGTTTTGCCTGACATGCAGCGAGAGAATTCTGATCCTCATTCATCGGGAGATGAATTCTTTCAAGCCGGGGAGATTGATGCGAAGCATAGACGAGCACTGACAGTGGATGACGAGTTTTGGGGCTCATTCAGGGCCAATTGGCGACTTTCCATATATGGCGTGCCAGGAACGACGATTGAACTCCACAGATGCGTCCGGATTTGCGTTGTGAATCAATTTCATATATTAGTTTATTTTATTTGCAGTTATTTTGTTGTATTCGAGTGGCCCCACCTCCGGCCAATCATAGCCGTTGATGGAGGATGCCCTAGTTTTCTCTTTATTATAAATAGACCGCTTAGGGCTGATTTGAGTCATTGCAGAATTTGGAGAACAGAATTCCCGGATTTCCACGATCATCCCACGGTGCCGATTCCGTAGAACCCTATGTGACGACTCCTAGGTTTGTATCTTCCTCCCGAAGCCTTCCCCTAACCCTAGCCTCCATTTTCCAAGCCTCCAACCCTTCCTCCACCCGCTGCAGCCTCCCAAAATTCAGCCACCTCTCTAATTCATATTCCTCTTCATTGCACTATTCAAAAATTAAATTTACTATTCATCGAGTATGGTATTTTTCCCCTCCTTTTTCCAGCCACCCGCCTCCCATTTCTCATATTTCAGCCTCCTCCTCCTAAAGCCACCGCCACCCTGTCTTCCTTCCACACAGCCGCCTTTTTTTCCCTCCACCGCCGCCAATCCCTCCACCGCTGGAGCCGCCGCCGCCCTCCCATCTACTACGTCCAGCAGCGACCCCCCTCCCAAGCTAAATCCCCTTTTCTTGCCGCCACCCCTCCTTCTCGTGGAACCACCTCCAAACAGCTTCAATTTTCAGATCTGTCTAGATCTGAAATTTCAGTCCCCGATCCACTCTCCCCTTCACCCGTTCGTCACCCCTTAGTCCGGATCCGCCACCAAACACCAGATTCATTCATCCCTTGCCCGGACCAACTCGTGCATGGCTAGATCTATCTATTTCCGGCCCGATCTCGCCATCCACCACCGAGGACAGCCACCGTCATCATTTCCACTCCGCCGGCTCCACTTCCGATTGCCGATCAACGCATCCAGACTCAAAATCTTCAGTGGCTTGGTCGGCCCACAATTTGGTGAGATTTAGTTGTACTGGTTTATTATTTTCAGCACTTTTATATTGAGTTAGACCACTATATTAGTTTGGATACTTTGTATTATGGTGGATTGTTAGATAATTATCGTGATTTGCAGGATTTATTCACCGTGCGCTTTTGCTTTGGTACTCAACGTGGAGGAAAGCCTAAGCTTGTTTTGCCCAAATAAAATATTTTGCCTTGTCGTGAATTTATCTGTGTGAGATGATTTTAAATTATTATCTAATTTGTGATCTAACCGTCGGACTTTTGCACAACATGTACGGTTAGGTCGCAGGTTTCCCGCCGCCTATAGATTCGTCCCGCGTCAGTCCAATTCAAAGCTTGAATGTGTTGTATTTTATGTTTTCTTCAGAAACTGAAGTCATTGCCCGTGTTTGCAAAATGAAGCCAGATAAATTCAAAGGTGGTGCTGATGATGGGTGTACCGATAAACATAAAGGTATGATGGAGATATCTTTGAATATTAAGAGTTCTTCCAAGAATCTTTACTATTAATCATGTCTTCAAGTTCGCCATATTTCACCAATACATTCCTTATTTATATATTAAATTGTCTGGCTCTTTAATCCTTGAATGTCAAGTTTTACAGTTGTTTTTTTTGAACAGTTAAAGACTCAATAAATGAACTTTATGTGGCTTTTGTTAACTTTATACATGACTAGCTGACAAGTTTTTCCCTAAATTTTCGTTTGGTTGGTGGGGTCCATTTCCAAGCTTGAATGTGTTGTGTTTTATGTTTTCTTTCAGAAACTCAAGTCACTGCCCATGCTTGCAAAATGAAGCAAGATAAATTCAGAGCTGGTGCTGATGATGGGCTGACGGATAAACATAAAGGTATGATGTAGATATCTTTGAATATTAAGAGTTTTTCCAAGAATTTTTACCATTAATCATGTCTTCAAGTGCGCCATATGTCACCAATACATTCCTTATTTATATGTTTAATTGTCTGGCTCTTTAATCCTTGAATCATAAGTTTTACGGTTGTTTTTTTTTGAACATTTAAAGCCTCAATGATAAACAGTCCAAGGACATTGTAGATGGAAGAGAAGAATAATTAAGATATTTGTCTCTCTGATTTGGCGAGATCCATTTAGCAGGTCAGAGATATATTTCCCAATCATGGAATACCATTTTCAAATTAGTGGGAATTATAATGTGTGTAGCCTATTAAAGCTCAGTATTATGTTACAGGCCCTAGAGTTGGATTGCTTTATAGGGCGAGATAAAGAAGTTGGCGCCGGAGGAATGGAAGGTGAGTGCTTGTGACCTTGGGAACCTCTAAGCTGGCCTATGGTGAGATAAGATGGACCTTATTCCATGATGTTTTGAGCGAGGTGCGTCTGAGAAGGCATATGAAGGACGGCGTGAACCTCGCAGCAGTTGACAAGATCATGGAGGGAAATGGAGGAGCAGAGGGAGAGCCATAACCTCTTGCAAAAATGCTATAGATAAAATTCTATTGTTTCCCTTGTTCTCAACCAGCCCGAGGCTTTAAAATACCAGTTTGAAATACATAGGGGAACAACACCCAGTTGGGTTCAACCAAACATGAACCCCAAAACAACATTAGAACTAAAATTTATATATTACTCAAACATAATTAAAATCTGCGACTAATAAAGGATAAAGGTCATGTGGCAATGTGGTTAAGGCTTAGTGGGCGAGTCTTGTGTGTGCACGTTCTTCCCACAACCTAGTCCATAACATCACTCTCCTTCAATTAGAGCTTTTCCTCAAGATCGAAGTGAGGTTGAGCCTGCTTAAACACTTGAAGTGGTTCAAGATTCTTCTGTCCTTACTCTTCCTCTCACTGAATGATGAGTTAACATGCGCCTTTATGGAGACTTGGCTTCAATGTCTTCACTAGTTTGAGAATAATTGTAGCATTCAACTTGTATTTGCCATATAATGTGTGCCCCACTGGGCACCATTCATACAACTTCAAATAAAACATTAAAAGATGATAAAAGAATAGAAAGCTCAACAATCTTGGAGTACTAAAACAATACGGAAGCTTCAATTGTAGAGAGACCATGAAACAAAATAGTACAATAAACAAGGTCCAACACAAAACAAAGGCCTCAAGGCCATTGCATTCATCTAAAAAAGTAGGAAAGCTAAGTGATGCAGACCCAATTCAAAAGTGCCGAAAACAAAAAAAATCACTTAATGAAACTTTAACATCTTTTGATAATCGACTATTTACAACCTTGCGCGCTAACTGTGTAAAACAAATCAGAGAGATGTGAGTAAACTTTGGGCTGACCAACAAGTAGTATAACGACTCCCGTCCTCTAGGAATCCGCTAGAATCCCGAGGAACTCCGACCTCTGTAGATTAGCAATTCTCATAGACCACAATAATATGTAAAGCGAATACAACAATGTGAAACATGTGAGGTTCCACAAACATCAATTTTTTCTCCTGCAGTTGACATGCTTAAAGGGCCAACTAAGCAAACATGAAAATTACAAGAATCTTAATCATGCAAAGTTATCACTAGTAGCAAACTTCCATATGCCCTCAGCTACCACTCCACAATCAAATCACTCATTACTTATGATCATCCATCACATAACTCAAAGTGCACTCAGGAAACCCAACAATGCTGGGCATACAAGACTGATACGCATGAGCATTCTTACCGACTATGATATTAGACTTTCTCGTCCACCCCAACTATGGACATTCTTGCTGCCCCAACATTAGACCTTCTCGCCCGGCCCTGCTATGACATCCTCGTCTTTCCCGACTAGGCATACTGTGTCAGCAACATATTCTTGCATTGGCGAATAATCCCTCTAGTCATATGGCAAATGAAATCACTCTTGTTACGACATTAGACGTTCTCCCTTGCTCCGACATATCAGAAGCACATGCACAAACAATGTCCTACGGGATAATCACAATCCTTAATCACAAATAGACAAGTCTATAGTTGTTTACATGCAATCCGACATAACATGAGCACTATCACGTATCCTATAGGATAACTCGGTCATGTATCCCAAACTCACATCTGTGGAATTTCGCACCCGTCTCGACATTTCCGTATTCTGACGTAACATCTCTATGGTTAGCACAACCCTCTCTACCAAACCTCTATGCATCTATAAAATCAATAGATGTTCTCAACCATCCCGGAATCTATGGACATATATAAACCTTCTCTCTCATCCCGACAACACACAACCACGATCAAGCATCCTACAGGATGTCACAAAGCTCTCCGACAAAAGGTTTTGTACTATCTCACTTGTTCTAGCAATCTCATACTCATATACATCATATAATAAGATGGTAATATCATCTCCGCCAAATCTATAATTAACAGCGCGCACGCCCTTCACGACCTATCGCAATCTCAACCTTGGGATACATGTATCAAACTATAAGCCCAATCCAATCACAACCATTTCACTCGGCTAATCTTAATAGAACTCATTGGCTGAATCATTAGTGTAAATGTTTCACTAATTGAAATCCTATCGCTAACCTACAAAGAACAGGCAGATGAATATTCATAATGTATCTAGGTCATCTCTCAAATTGAAGTTACAATCAAACATCATCGGACCTGCCACAAGGGGGCTTCCTCGGCTTCACACATCATGTCCTAGTTGGCTAGTTCAGAATCAAACATCACATGCATGTATCTAATTATGAAGAGGTCACAATTCCATGCCTCATTGGTTCCTAAGAACCATGGTATCTATCATTCCACTAATTAGTGAGAATGCGAGCCACCAATGCAAGCATAAGTAGAGAATAAGAAAACGAGTCCTAAAATTCCGGATAAGTGGTTCGTTACCTTCTTCCATTTGTGTCTGACCATACTCTACGAAAAGCTTCACAAATATCGGAGGAGGAAGCTCCATACTCTCATGATTTCAGATCTACGATCCAAAGCTCCAAACTGCAAGAACCCCCTAAGGTTTCTCCTCCAAATTCCAGAAGAGAGGGATCACGACGATCAAAGTAAGACGATCTAGGCAGAAATGGATCACCGATTCAAGCTCCGAAGCTCTGATGGCTGAAGGATGATGGCTGAAGGATTCTACAAACTTCTCCAAGCTTGGAAGATGGATCACCTTGGTTGAACAATGAATACAAGGAAGGATGTGCAGATGATCTTTACATTATATCCGTGGAACGAAGAGTGATAAGAGGTGTTATAAAAATGCTCTTTCCATTCCAACCAAATAACTGAAGATTTGAGTTTGGCCTCACAAACACGTCATGCACATTTCAATGATTTTGTTCACTATCTCACTCTAGTTGTTTGATTGCAGTGTACACAATAGTGGCGGTATAAAATGGGTACCTTTTAAAACACAATCCATAACCATCAATAAGTTGGTCGACTTCAATGAGATCAACTCCCTCAAGGGATTACTCCTTGTTAACAACCCAAACCATGTATTGCAATACCACTTGATATCTTCTCAAATCATAAATGACTTTTCTAACTTTGAAGGAATGAACCACATATGTGCTGCTCCAGTGAGGTGGAATGTTGTCAACCCAATGCATTCCATCACCATCACTCTTTGATTGGGAAAAAATGTTCACTCTATCAACCATCTTAAGGGGTCATTCTGTTATGTGTCCACCGTCAGTTATTTTATTATGTTAGTATGATTGTATCAATTCTTTATTATGTTGTATTGAGTTTGTATTAGGAGTCAAGTCTTTATTAAGTGTATTGAGTCGAGTCTTATTATATTAGTATTTATGTATTTCATGCGTCTTGATGTAATTACAAGTTTGCCACCCGAGGGTCCTATAAATAAGCCCTTAGTGCCATATAACAAGGAATCAATCAATGAATGATAACTTTCTTCCCCTTCTTAGGTTTCCTCTCTTCCTCTCCTAAACATCTTCTATCCTTCCTCCACCCTCTAGGGCTTCATCTTCTCTCATCTCATTCGCCATTTCTAGGGTTAAATCCCCTTCTATCCTCCACCCCGCTGCTCTCCAACAATCCATGAAAGGAGGATTATAACAACTTGGTATCAGAGCCATCCTTTCTCGGTTCTACACTTCTGCCGCTCATCACTCCCGTCGTTTCAATAGCTTCCCCCTCTGTCCAGAACATCAGCACCATCAACTCCTTAGCTAGGGCTTTCCCTTGCTTCCTAATTAGTCTCTTCTCCTTGTCTTCTTCTTGATTGCACAAAGTCGGAGTAACTCCGTCAACATATCAGGTTCTTCTGTCCGTAAGAAGAACAAATCAACCACTGGGCCCTCCGGATCGTTTCATCCAATCTATCCGACGAGATCTACTATCTTCGATGTGCATTGCTGCCTTCCTTTCCCGCGTCCAACCTTGACTGCACGAAAAGCACGTCTCTCACCTGCCCACATCTAATAATCGAGTGCCCCTGCCGTCGGCTGAAATATTCCGCCGATCTCCAGATCTCCTGACATGGCACGCCCTCGAGCCCAACGAGACAACGACCCCCACACCTCCTTTTCTCCTCAAAAATAGAATCTCCACTCCACGCCTTCTCCATCAAGCCGCCCGCACACGCTTGTCCCACTTTCTCCATCTGCGCCTATTTCGAGAACCAAGTCTGTCCCGCATCCCTTCTCTTCCTTGAGCAATCCCGCCTCTCCCTTTTCCTTGTTATTTTATTTATTTATTTTGAAGCCCACCACTTTTTCCAACCTTTCTGTCTCGCGCCCCTCACGCATGCCATATCTACATCGAGCCCGCTGTCCCTCTCTTTAATTTATCCCTCCATGATACACAACACCAGAGCTGGAGTCGTCACCGCCCCCTGCAATGATGGTACTGCCACTGTTCTTCGTCTTTTATGACGCTCCGCCGCCACCAGTTGAGCTTCCACCATCGGCCATTCCGTCGCCAGCCCCCGCCTTACAGGCCCGTCCAGCCACGTCGCAAGGCCCCGCCCTGCCATACCTGTCGGCTTTCGTTTTCTCGGTTGCCTTTTCACCGACCTTTGCCACCGCTCCGCCACTCACCACAATTGTTGCCTAACCACTCTGCCGCCAACACTCCTAGTGCAGCCACCGCCACGACTAATTGCAGACGAGCCTCCGCCCTCACCAGTGGTCGTCATTTCTCCATCACCAACATCGTCGCCGCTACTGCCACGGTCGGCCCCTGCTCTATTGGCTCCTCTGTTCACCTCCTCCAGCTGCCTATGCTACTGACATTCTTGTCGCATATCCTTCGACCCCTTGTTCGGCCAACCACCTCACCCCCTCCGGCCAGCCTGACTCCGCTTCTACCGCCAGAGCTCCCTCCGACCACATAATCCTGGTTCCTCACCGCTGCTCCGCCGGATCAATTCCTGCAGCCAACCCTCTCCCACAAGCCACCGACTTTTGTGCCTTCATCCATCTTGTTGATGTTGCCCTCCACCGTGCCTCTAACACTGCCAGACCCATTCCTTCCGCTTCCAGTCTTTTAGGCAGCGTCGCTGCCGCTTGCTGCCACAACGGCCATCGCGACACGATATCCAGCGCTATTCTGGCGCGAGGTCAAGATTTCAGAGGTTCTGACCTTCCATGTGGAGTTCGAGCTTGAGGGCAAGCTCGATGCCCAGGATGGATGAAGTGTTATAAATCCACCGCAGGTTATTTTATTATATTAGTTTGATTGTATAGTCCTTATTATGTTGTATTGAGGTTGTATTAGGAGTCGTGTCTTTATTAAGGGTCTGCTTGGGGCAGCTCTGGCGGATTGAAAAGCTGCTGTCCGGATAGAGCTGTTTTGAAATAGATCTCTGGGGAGCAGTTTTGAAAAGCTGCAGAGTGTTTGGGTGTTCTGTGCAGAAGTGCGCTTTGAAGAGCGATTTTCTATTTTTAGCTGTTTGGAGAAACAACTTTTGGAAGCTGTTTTTTTTAAAAAACTAAAATATATAAATATATAAAAATAACTGATAACAGAAGTTTTTTACACACATTCATACACACACATTCATACACACATTCATAAACACATACACACACACATTCATACACACACACACATTCATAAACACATACACACACATACACACACATATTCACAAACACATACACACACAAAAAAATAACACACATATACACACACACATAAAACCATACACACACAAAAAAAATAACACACACATACACACACATACACACATATTCATAAACACAAACACACACCCCATACCCCCCAAAAAAATCACACACACACACACATTCATAAACATATACACACACACACACACATATTCACAAACGCATACACACACAAAAAAAAATAACACATACACACACACACACATATTCATAAACACATACACACACCACATACCCCCCAAAAAAATCACACATACACACACACATCATGAGATACACCAATAAACACAAACATCATGAGATACACCAAAAATAAACAGAAACATGATGAGATACACCATGAGATACACCAAAAATAAAATCTGGTGGAGGAAATATACCTTGCAATGGAGAAGAAGATCCAGCTAGGGCAGAGGAATGTGGAGGAGGAGATCGGGTAGAGAAGCACATCACACCGAAGATCTGGAGCCGGAGATCTGGAGGCAGATCGGGAGGAGCCGGAGATCTGGAGCTCTGCGGGAAGGATGGATGACGCCGGAAATGGGCGGGAAGGCAGGTGACGCCGGCGATCTGGAGCTCTGCGGCTGGACGACGCAGGGGATCTGGAACTCTGCGGGAAGGTGCGCCAGAAATCGGCTGGAGGAGGCGCGGCGGGATCGGGATCGGGAGGAAGGATTTGGGAGAATCGCGCGTGGGAGAGAATAGGAGGAAAGGAGCGCGATTTTTCGGACGCCAGACGCGAGGGGGAGATAGCGCTGGAGGAATAGGTTATTCCGCTGTTTATTGATCCGCGATTCCTAAAACGCCACATAAAACAAACATGATTAATAGCGGCTGCGGATCAGACATCAGATTTCTGATCCACAGCCGCTGTCCCAAACAGAGCTTAAGTGTATTAAGTTGAGTCGTATTATATTAGTATTTATGTATTTCATACGTCTTGATGTACTTATGGGTTTGCCACCCGAAGGTTCTATAAATAGGCCCTTAGTGCCATGTAGCAAGGAATCAATCAATCAATGAGAGCTTTCTTCAAGTCTTCCTGAGTTTCCTCTCTTCCTCTCCTAAAACTTTTCTCTTCTTCCTCCACCCTCTAGGGTTTCATCTTCTCCTCCATTTCTAGGGTTAACCCCCCTTCTATCCTCTACCCCGTTGCTCCCCAACAATCCATGAAGGAGGACCATAACACATTCTTCCCAGCATAAGTATAAAACTCTAGTTTACAGGCAGGGTCACCGCATTACCATTCTAACAACCTTTGTTTGAACCTTAGGTCCGGCCATCGTGGAGCGGGAAGCTCTTTTGGCTATTTTTGCATGATACCGATGGCATCACCATTTCTGATCAATCGGGGAAGCGTGAGGCTGTCGATGTGTGTCTTAAGATCGGCAATGATTGCTTGTTGTCTTGACTCTAATCTAACAATTGATTCATTATTATTCTTTGCGTTCTCTCCGTCGTCAACTCGAGTTGGCCAGTAGATCTAGCTATGTAAGGATGCTCCAAATCCTTACTTTAGCCCTAGTGTAGGATTGCGTTGTGGGGAGAAATACCGTTGCCATTGTTGGAGGAACATAAGTTGAGTGCTTCATACTCCTAGAACCTACTATCCCCTAGAACCTACTATCGTCTTACGTTGAGATGAGGTGGAGCCTATTCCTCGGTACATTGAGCGGGTGGCATCAGAGGGAGTGAATCGGTGGAAAAGATGCGCGGAGTAAGTCGTGGACTTGTGACAATTGAGAACAACCTGGCAGGGAAGGGATGAGTCGAGGGAACCCTAACATCTTGCAAAAATGTTTGAAGCAAGATTTTATTGCTTGCCTTGGATCCAACCATCTCTAAAATGCTGGTTCTTATTTTTGATCAGACCTACATTTACATTTTATAGATGGTTTCAATTATAATTTTTATTTCTTGAAATATAATCCTATACATTTAAAAAAGTAAGGATTAGTCTACATTTTGGTAATCATTGTGATGATTAGTCTTCCTACTACTAGACTACTGTTTGATACATAAAGTTATTTCCTAGTGGAATTAAAATGAGAAAAGACATAATGTTACGTGTGTTAGAATCAAAAAACAGCTCACAAAGTCCGGACCAAAATTATAGCCAGAGTTACCGACCCTACGGTCTACCACCACGGATCTGTTGGCAAGAGAGACAGATCACAAGAGCTGAAAGTTGGATTTTTATAACAAGACCAACGAGCTGCAATGAGGTGGCCCCATCACATGCCCAGAAGTATATAGGTGCTTTCCTCCTAAACCATGAATGCTCTTGGCACAAGGAAAGTACAAACTCATGAAATGAGGAACCTTAGAGTTGTCCAACATGCCTTTCATGTGTGCCTTGGGAGCCTATTTATGAACAATCCATACGTGAAGGGCGTAGTCTGTGAATATCTAACATGCAAGATACTTGATTTGTCATATTATAGAACTTTGGTGAGGTGATTGAGGTTGTCTAGAATGGTCTTGTGAGCTCGACCCTGGTGGCACGGGCTGATTGGCAATATTTTAGGGATCTTGGCTGAAAACCTCGCCTATGCGATTTATGGAGGACCTCTCTTTTGGGTCTCGCCTGAGCAAGGTTGGGAGGACCTCGCTTATGTGTCTCGCCCGAGCGAGGTCTGGAGGACCTTGCTTATAGGCCTTGCCCAAGCGAGGTCGGATGGACCTCTCTTACGGGCCTTGCCGAAGCGAGGTCGGGAGGACCTCGCTTATGAGCGCCCCGCATCGTTGGGCCTTGTCATTTGCGTATATTCAATGATATTATTCTTTAGGGTCCACATGTAACGTCTTACTTTTATGGGCTTATAATTGTGCTCTAAAAGAATTGTTGTCACAACCCGTCTAATAACAACCATCAGAGTGCGCTATTGGCGGGTCGTGATGTCACAGACATGCAAAAGAAAAACTCATGTCTGTTAGGCGGGATCAAAATTTGAATTATAGTTTTAGAGAAAAAAAATAATTAACTTTGAAGAGAGAAAAATTCATTTGTTTTGTTTTATGTGCGGAAGCTTGAATGAGATAATGAAACACATGCACTTTGATAAAATCTCTTGATACACACACAACACCGATACAAAAGTAAATGCAATGACTAAAGAAGTGAACACCATTAATTTAATATTGCGTTATAACAATGAAAGCTTAGGAGTTGTCCATGAAACAAAAGAAACTGCCTGATACAACTAATACATGATAACAAAATCCGACAGTAAAGGAAACAGATACATAGAACCTGGCTACACCACAACAAAGCAAAGTAAACCTTCGGGAATACAGGGACTCAACACTGAACAGCTTAGGAAGCAGGTGGCCTAGTCACAAAACGTAAGGCAAATCCAAAAAAAGGAAAATGCCTCAAAACTTAGGATATAAACTGTGAATAAGTTAATTAATCAAAACATAAGTAGAAATAAACATACATATTTGGGTACCATTTTATCAGTTAGTAAAGCTAGTAAACGTGCAAGCAACAGATTCAACAGAAATTCCTGAAATTTATTAGTCTACTCCAGAGTTTAGCCTAAAGTTGTTCAAGTAGAGTTGTAAGCCGTAATCGATGAAGTGTTGTAGGTGTTCCAGCGGGCGCATATGATTCACACTCAGATCTGCGTGCAAGTCTTGTTGGAAATGTAATCCTGCTTGCCGTGACTATGCTATTAAACAGTGCTCCGGTTAGACGCTACATTTCAAGGATTGCTTACGACCACATAATTGTTTTAAATATGTCATATTTTTGTGACACGCTGTCATATTATATATATATTGTCAAAAAAAACAACACGTGTCTGTCCAGATGTTATCAAATAACATGTGTAATTATAGAAAAAAAGGTAAAATGACTACATCCAAAGTTTGCAAATGAGATGAGATTCTCTACTTGCCTTAAGGCAAAAATGAAACTGTCGGTGATAGCTAGGCGGCGCAAGCTAGGACGAAGATTCTAACCGAACCTGTTCAAGACCCAAAAATTAAAGAAACATACATCTAAACGAGGTTTTCTACGCTCAGACATGCATTGCAAATCGTACAACACGTCAAAAGAGGAGCTAGAAAATTTTACCTCCCTTAAGGATGAGGGGAGAGGGAACCACCACGAGAAAAGTAGGGTTCAAGCAGTGCTTAGGTTTGGGAAAACCCTAAATCGGAGAGGGCCCGGAGCGATTCCACCACTAGATCCGAAGAGCGGCACCAAAAACACAACATGAATTGATGTTAGACGGATACTCGGCAAGCGCAATAGGGATTGACGTAATTTCATCAATCGGAGGGCGAAAATTATAGCAACAAAATTAGGGTAAATCTGAAAACATGAGGTTGGCGGAGTTTCTTACCCAAGGAGACCAGATCTGGGCTCTAAGATCCACGTAAAGGAGCTTCGAGCGAAAATCCCAGGAGTTCCTCTTGAGATTCACCGGCCGGCGAAGAGGAAAAAGGGGTTGCCGGAGGAGGACTTCGCTTGCTGCCTCACTAGCCGAAGGAGGAGGAGAAGAAGGGGTTGCTGCAGAAACCGCCGGCCTGAGGAGGAGCAAGTGGCGCAGCCGTCAGATCTGGGGTCTGCCGTCCAGAGGAAGTGAAGAGGAAGAGGTGTTGGCCCTAGAAGGAGCGATCACCGGCCACTGGAAGGCGATGCAGGGGCTGACTGGCGCGCGAGAGGCGTAGACGGGGCCGACAGTAGGCGCGGGAGGCGGGATCAGGAGAAACCCTAGGTCGACGGGTTTGCGGGATGCGGGAATAAAAGAAAGGGGGGGGACTCGGTTTTAAAGAGGAGAGGGGAATATGGTTATTATTATTATATTATTGGTATTTGTATTGTGTCTGTTACAGTTGTCCAACCCTTATTCTGTGAGCTGACTTCCAAGTTGTTCTCGTGAATTGACATCTCTCGAGCTCGTTGTTTCTATAAATTGGTGGTGGGCCTCGCAGCGTTAACCTCGACTGATGGCTTGTAAGATTGAATCCTAGTGCCAATATAGCTGCGAAGTATGCTTTTCTTCTTGCCACCCTCAGTTGTCGTCCTTCTCGGCATGATAAAAACTCAAGAAGAGTGAAACGAGGAAGAGAAAAAGAACCTCTGCCTCGCCGACTGTCCACTGAGCTTATGTCGATGATGGGCCCTCTATAGAGCAAGGCAAACCCGCTGGGGGGTGCGAGTCAATCACTCCGGAGAGCGTACAAGAGGTAAATGGGTGCGGCCGCATTATCTTAGCGACTTGAAATGATATCTTGGCTGACCTCGCTATTGCTTGTTATACCTTGGATCTGTCCTGCTTCGGGTCCTCGACGACATAACCACTGACGATTATCACATTTGTACCCCTTTGGGTAGGGATTTTGTGGCGACCCCGGTCATCGATTCCAGATCTCAAGCTTATGTTGAGTTAGACTTGTCATGTAGAGGTCTTTCTTTGCGGCCAGCGACTCCTTCCCGATGTTTCTGTAACTTGATGCCTCTGTGCAGTTCCCTCTCTTAGCGAGACGACTGAAGTCATTCCCCCAGCGGACTCTCTCTTACTAAGATTATTGCGATAGCGGCATTTGGCGAGCCTATGGCGGGACATTCTTTACCGTGAGCTGACACGGTGGGATTTACTCACCCTTGGAAGATGAGAGGCCTCGCTCTCCGCGAGATCTCACTGTTGGATCCTCCTCGCTGGAGCCCTTCGCCGCACCAACCAATTGTCTGAGGAGAAACCTGATCCTTCCTTGGGCGCGACGCCAACGCCCGTCGTGGCTTCGAGTAGCAATTTTCCTGTCGAGGAGGTTTCTTTGGAGACGACGACAATGCCTCCTCTTGGTCTCCCCCCCACTCCTCAGGGGGGATGTTCAAATCACGGTGCCCGACACACTCCCTCCACCGCAAACTTCAGATGCGGTGGTTCAACAGGTGTAACCCTTCGCAGGTCGCCTTCTGGCGGGAAGGCAACTCTAGTGCCTCCTACCAATCCTAGGGCGGTGTGGCCTAGCGAGTCGCGCAGGCAATCTCCTTCGTGAGATCGCTCTCATCATCATGAGTGAACAAAATCACGCCACTGTTCACCTCGTCAGGAGGTGAGGCCTTTCGACCCTCGTCCAGGTAGGCGGCCTCAACTAATTTTGTTTTGAGGGATCTTTTCTCTAACCTCGTTTAACTTTTGCAGATCGTGCTCCCTCTCTGGGCGCCGAGTTTAATGATGTCGTAGGCGCTCCTTATAGTGAGTTCCGAACTCTCTTTGCTTCTTCCTTCATCTCTCTCAAATTAAAGTGAATAGGATCGTGGCGGCCTCAGCTAGTTTTGTTTTGAGGGATCTTAATTTGCGGATGCCAAAGACCTGCCAAAAGGTGGCTGATAAGACTTGTCAAAACTGGAGCAAGTGAGGCTTAGCAAACACTTCCAACACATCCTCCCCCGATTCTTCCGACGTCATTCGAAAAGCAAAAATGCCTCCGCAGCCGCAGCCGCGCCAAACGCAGAGCTTCGCCAGAAAAATGGCCTCGAAGTTGGAGCATTTTCCGATCAAAAGAATGACTTCGAACACGGAGATGGGGCTGAAAAGCCTCTAGTTCCTAGACAAGAACAACAGCCGGGAAGGAGAGGGGTGGAGGGCGGTGGAGAAGCGATTCGAACTGTTCGTCGTCGCCGGAATCCTACACAAGAAGTTTATTATTTATTAGCCTAGAAACCGGGCTTTGCCCAGCCCAACCCCGGTCTTAGCCCGGGCCTAGAAACAGGGCTTTGCCCAGTCCGGCCCAGGCCAGGTACCGGGCCGGGCAAATGCTCATATATGGGGCCTTGTTAGGCCCCATGGCCCGGCCCGGGCCTAGCCGGGCTTTTACCAGGCCGGGCCCTGGTCGGCCCCCCTGCCCCGATTTTTATGCACACCACTAGTTAGAATGCATAAAATTTAGAACTATTAATTAGTTATAGGATACGGGCAAAGGATATGGCGAAGGAAGTCGGCCCAATTCAAATTTGTCGTGCAAGGAGAGTGTCAAGGAAGAGGGCTGAAACAATAACCTATTTGTGAACTTGAATGACCTTGGTCGGATTGCCAGAATTAGTCGTCGAAGCTCAACGACAACCTGTTCGCAACAACCTTGTATGGTCGCTGGACGTTGGGCGCGGGGTCGACGACGTCAGCTGGCGGTGGACGAGTTGCAATAAACCCCACTGGAATAGAAACAATCAACTCTGGTTGATTTGCAGACGCTCGACAAGAATGAGTATTGAGTTGTAGGCGCTCGACAGTGATGAGTTGCAGGCGCTCAACTGGAAGAGAAACTACCAGTTCTGGACTCAGGGTAATGGTGCTCGACAAGGTCAAAGAAGAAGGCAGGGGTTTCAAATAGGGGAAATTGTTCGGTGGGATAGAGAAACGAAAAGGCTCGTGTCTCTGTCTATTCCGGTTTTTTTCCTTTCTTCTTCACCGCGGGCCTTGATATAGGGCTGCTTTGTCCTTCTCAATTAAATATCTTTGCCCAAATATTATTACCAAATAATTCTTTCCTAGCATTTTTTTCCAAATAGTGATTTTCTATGATTTTATTAACTTCCAAATAGCTTGTTGATCTCTTTACCGAGCCTTAACTCTATTAACTTCCTAAATAGTTTGCTTCCTAATATCTTTTTCCAGATTTTCAATAGCACTAGATTCTTTTGAGTTTCAATTTTCTCCAATTAATATTTATTCCTCCTTAAATAATTTAAGCTTGTTTTTTTGTCATAGCTACTTGAAAAATACCATACCGTTTATTCAGGGTCTCACCAGATAGTTAGACCGATGAGCAAGAACTCAATACAACAATGCATGAGAAAATTGACAAAGTAAATAAAATAACAAGTAATAAAATATAACTGGCGCGTGACGATATCGCATGTCCTCGGATGCGGCGACAGTTACATCATATCTCATGGGCGAGACCTTGATATCCTAAGAGGCTAAGACACCACCCAGAGTCAGATCCACCTCAACTCGTGCATCTCGTCCTAGATAGAGGGCGGTGAGCCGAATGATGACGCTTTTAATGTTATGTTCGACTTATATTTGCCAGATGACACCGAGGTCTTATTCCACTCCTCCCCCCGCTACCTAGCCGACCAGGGTTCTCAGTCACTCCTTCAGAGTGTCGAGCTGTGCCTCTAGATGGCGAGAAACCTCCTCGCTATTGCGGAGAAGATTCACGAGCTTGAGGCAACTCACCTCTCGCAAGAAGCTGGCCGAGACAGAGGCAAAGCCTGGAGGAGGCCGATGCGTGGCACGATCTGTCAACTTGTGTGAAAATTTTAGGAAGCTTTCTTTCCCTCAATTTATTCACCTCGCAGGAGGTCGAGATCCTAAGTGATATAACAACTCTCCAAATTGGAAAAGTCATTGACAAACATCTAGACGACGTTTGAGTTTGCTCTGGTTCGAGTTGTCTAATTGGAGACTAAGCCTGCTATGGAGCGAGCTCCTGCTGCTGAGACCACCGCTCGTTCGTGGTCAGGTCGCCTATCGTCTTTTGAGATTATGGTCATGCGAAGGTAGATCGCCTAGGGAATTGGCGAACTAATTCTAGCTCGCTTGGAGGAATAAAAAAACCTGACTGATGTGGGCCTAAAAAAGACGGCGAACGACCTTCTGCCGGAGCGCTATGTTGTGGTGACCGACATGACTTCCAGTTCAAGTGACAATGTGACCTACTCGAGCTACTCGGGAAACAATGGGTCTCACAACAAGTCTTTCGGTGACTCCAAGGAGAAGACCATTGACTCAGTATAAGTCGAGGTCGTTGGCTGCATTTTTGCTTTTTGAGCTTGATGTATACTCGAGTGAAAATCGTCGTTGTATTTTTTTTGAAAAGTCAAAATAGAAAGGTCATTTTTGAATGAAAAGTTGTCTATCTCCTTTTTATACTACTGTAATAGAACTCGCATAGGCTCGTAGGATCACACGAGTTAAGAACTTGCTAGGATCTTAGGGTCATGATAAGCGGGAGCTCGGTAGGCTCTTAAGATTGCACGAGTTGATAATTCGCTAGGCTCTTATGATCGCGCTAGGTGTGAGCTCGGTAGGCTCTTAGGATCGCGTGTGGCGAGTGCTCGCTAGGCTCTTAGGATCTTGTGAGGCGAGAGCTCGTTCGTTTCTTAGGATCGCGCGAGGCAAGCTCGATAGGATTAAGAGGTGGCGCGAAATATGGGCTCGTCGAAGCTCATGACATAACACATTAATAAAATGTGGAGAACTTTCTCACTGTGCGGACAGGTTCCTGCTCGTGAGAAGTGGAAAGGGTTTGTACTTTAACAATTGTTGATAAACCATGAACATTTCGGCTCTATTTGTTTGGGCGTTTCACAACTTCTTTTTGGGCAAACGCCGCCGGAAGGAGGGTAAACAAATGAACCTCCGGCGGCGTTTGCTCCGTTTCCACCCACCCGCCTTGAGAAACGCCCCAAAAAGCTCCGTTTGGAGCAGCCACCTCCCCCATCCGGTTCGAACTCTCCGTTTCCACCCGCCGGATCGACCCGCCACCGCTAAAACAAATGAAGCCTTCATTTGACAGGTGAGAGATACTTGAGGGTTTCATCGATAATGCAAGTTTAGAGCTGATCTCGATCGGTAATGCAAAGACGGGGATTTAGGAAAATGTGCTATGTACTAGATGCGTTGTCCCATCACCTTTTTGAACTCACTTGGTGGGTGAGAGAGGCACTTGAGGGTTCATCGGTCAACATGCAAGAGGGGAGATGATTTTAACTGTCAATGTAGAGACGTGAACTTAGGATGATGCGCTATGTATCTAATGTGTCATCCAATCACTTTTTTGAACTTACTTGGTAGGTGAGAGAGACACTCAAGGGGTTCATCGTCCAGTATGCAAGAGGGAGCTAATCTCGATCGACAATGCTAAGACGTGAACTTAGGAAGACGCACAATATACCCGAGGCGTCGTTCCACTTGGAGAAGTAGTCGATCATCGTTGAACGTAGTCTTGGTCAGCGCCTTGGCCTTGATCCACTTGGAGAAGTAGTCGATCATCACCAGGATGAACTTTCTCTAACCCCTTGCTTGAGGGAAAGGTCCTAACAAGTCTATTCCCCCATTTAACAAATGGCCACGAGGCCGTGATTGATCGAATTTGCTGAGCTGGTTGTAGGTGGGGTGGGGCATAAAGTTGACACCTTTGACACTTCTTGGAGAAGTTCTTTGCATCCTTCTTAATAGTAAGCCAAAAGTAGCCCTGCCTCAAAACCCGTTGTTCGAGAGTACGACTTTCAGAATGGCTCCCACACTTTCCAGAGTGAATTTCCTCTAGGATCCGAGGGACCTCTCCCTCAATGATGCATTTGGCTAGTGGACCAGAGAGGGTCTTTCGATACAGGTCTCCGTCTTGGAGCATGTAGTAGTCTGTCTTGTACCAAAACTTCCTTTTGTCCTCTATCTCTGCTGGGAAATGATATGTGGTGAGGAAAATGACTAATGGGTTGATCCAAAATGCATCAATTTCCTTCAACTCCCCTTCCTCGATGGATGGCCGAAACAACTCGGTTGTTGTACCCCCGGCTCTCGGGCCATACTTAGCCAGCGGGTCAACACATGCTGGATAAAGAGAGATCAGAAGGGCATCGGACCCATCACCTTCACAAGATACTATTACAAGATCGATTTTCTCATTTCGAATTCCCCATGAATCTGGTTGCAATCACCAACGAATCTGCGCAAGATGCAATATTCTGCACTCTCAACTCCTTGGACAAACAAAGACCTGTAATTATGACCTCGTACTCGGCCTGATTGTTTGTGATTCAGAAGATGATCTTATTTGCTTGTTCGATTCTAGTCCCTTATGGACTCACCAAGACAATGCCACGTCGAGAGAATTTCTTCTTGAGGCTCCGTCGACGAACATCTTTCATGGTACACACTATCAATTGCTTGCTCCTTCCTCGGACCTGAATTTTCTACCCCTTCCAAGATGGTCGGTCACTGCCCTGATGATATGTTCTTGAAAGTACGACCCGAGCTTCCGAGCCGAGATGATCAAGGGGAAAGTTAGCTTCTTCAAAATTGGATAGCACAGCCCAACCTTTCACAAAATCCTACTTACATAGTAGACCGAGAGTTGTCTTTCCCCTCTTCGTAGACTAACACTGAGCTTACTGATTCTGACCCCACTCCCAAGTAAAGGAAGATGTATTCTCCCTCCCATGGTCCTTGTAACAACGGTGTCTGCGTAAATTGACACTTCAAGCTTTAGAAGGCCTCCTCACAATTCGCCGTCCATTCAAACTTCTGGTTGTTCCGATGAATCTTAAAGAACCGAGAGCGCTTTTCCCCCATTTTGGGCATGAATCTGCTCAATCCGTCTAATTTTTCGGTCAAGCGTTGCACTTCTTTAATATCTCTCGGTGTTGACTTTCACCTTGTCACGGTTGAACTCTACTCCTGCCGGAATTAGAAGGTGTCCTATGAACTTTCTCCTACCGAGTCCAAAGACGCATTTTGTCGTGTTGAGTCTCATCTTAAACTTTCGCAACTTAGCGAAGGTCGCGGCCAGGTCCTCGAAATGCTCATGGATGCTTTTGCTCTTTACCATATGATCATCCACATAGACCTTCAAGTTACATCCTTTCTGCTCTCTGAAGATGCGGTCCTTCATCCATTGATAGTTCGCTCCTGCGTTCTTGAGCCTCAAGGGAATCTTCTTGTAGTTGTAGCATCCTTCATTTGTGATGAAGGAAACGTCGCGACAATCAGGAGGATGCATATGGATCTGATGGTATTTTGAAAAAAAAACATCAAAAAAGCTCATTACAGGAAAATTGACCGCTGAGTCAACCAACATGTCGTTCCGAGGCAAGCGATAACAATCTTTAGTGCAAACTTTATTAATAAGAAAAAGGTAAACCCACATCCTCCACTTTTCCCTAGTCACCTTTATCATTACAACATTACAGTTCCTGCCAGGATACTGGATCACTAACACAAAACCTGCCTCGAGCAGCTTCTTGACCTCTTCGCAGATGGGCTCGTCCCTATGTGGCGAACCCCCGGGACGAGATTGAGGCGATGTCACCACATTTGCATCAATGTCGGGCATGTCCGCGACACTCCATTCTAATATGTCGATGTTCTCCTGTATGCATGTCGTGATCTTTTGCTTGTTCTCCTCCGTTAGTTCTCCCCTGACCTTGACGCTTCCGGGCCTCCCTCCCACAATTACCACTTCAACTTCCTCCACGACCTCTAAGTGTGCCATACCTTCCAACACTTTGTCGACTTTCTCTACCTTCTCCTTCCAACATATAGTGTTGACCACATTAAGGTAGCACTCTCGGGCTAACTTGGGATTGCTGCGAATCTGAATCTGAACCTGCACTTAAAAATGTCAATCATGGTTCAAATAGACACAATGTCCTCGAACCACTGCAGATGTTGAAGGGGTCATCCTTCCATGTATAATAACTTAGGGCAGGCTCCCTTAACCTCTCTGGGACCAGGCAGACAAGACTTGATCGCAGAATGGACTCGCCGGTCCATACTGGCAAGCTGGCAGGGAGTGATCTTGCTCGGATTCGCGGAAGTGAATTCCTTGCGTGCTTGCCCGGGGGTTGAACTCATGAAAGCGAATTCCATGCGAGCTCGCTGGAGGAGTTCGCAACTGATGAAGTGGCTCAGACTCTTCCATGGAGACCTTCTTGCCGTATTGTCGAGACGACTCTGGTTCTTCCAAGGGTATGTCATTTTCGAGGCGAGGTCATCGTGACCTCAGCACAAAGTGGGAGCAGAGCTCGCAAAGTATCTTCCATCGTCCTACAGAAATCCGCAATGTGAGCTCGCATGACGAACTCGCTATCCGTATGTGAATTGTTGGAGTTGATCTCTGGCTCACCATCGTGTGTCATGATGTCTTCTCACAAGAATTTCTTCCTCTGGCTACGGTCCATGGTTCACGTTCACCGCCCCAAAAGTGTTGGAACCAAGAAATTGATTTTTAAAATTTGGGCCAAAATGGTAGCTCAAAGTTACTGACCCTGCTACCTAACACCATGGATCTGATGGCAACAGACGGATCACAAAAGTTGAAGGTTGGGCTACTTAGAAGCATGCCTACGAGTTGCAGTTAGGATGTCCCACCACACGCCCAAAAGTATATTGGAACTTACCCTCCTAAACCAAGACTGTGCTAGGCACAAGGAAAGCACAAGCTCAACAAGGGAGGAGACTGGGGGGGGGGGAGGGTACGCTCCTTTCCTGTGTGCCCTAGGTCTATTTATAGACAATCCAGACTGGGTGGGGGGGGGGGGTTTGCGAATATTTGTCCCCGAAAGATACCGAATTCATCATACTATAGGACTTTGGTGAGCTTATGGAGGTTGTCAGGGATGGTTTCGCGAGCTCGGCCCTGGTGGCGCCAACTGGATGGCGAGCTTTGAGGGATCTCACCTAAAAACCACGTTGATGCGATATGGGGAGGACCTCTCGTATGGGTCTTGTCCGACTAACGTCGCAAGGACGTCGCTTATGGACCTCGCCGGAGCGAGGTCGGGACGACCTCGCTTATGGGTCTTGCCCGAACGAGGTGGGGAGGACCTCGCTTATGAGCGACCTGCGTTGTTGGGTCTTGTTCTCCGTGTGTCTTCGATGACATTGTTCTTCTAGGTCCACGATCAACTTCTTACTGTTATGGGATTATACTTGGACTTAGCCCTTCGTCGGCGAATACGGGTTGTACGTCAAGCATCTGTAAAAAAGCAATTTGAGAATGGGGTACTGATGTTCAAGAAGTTGCAGTCAAGATTCCATAAAATTATTTGAAATATGTGAAAAGAAGAGGGAGAAGGCATAATTTTGTATGCCAGTTCAATGAGCTCTGAACTATACTAGTTTGTTAATTGGAGTATTTTCCTACTAATTTCCCCTCACGGTTTGGTGATCCTTTTCAGAAAATAAAGGACTTTTGAAGCCTCAAGATGACAACTTATTCAGGAAAGATCTAGCAAATGCCTCTCTAGCTATCGATGAAAAAAGGACCGCACATAAGAAAATTGAAGCAAGTGCCTCTCGAGTTATCAAGACCGGCCATAAGATAGTTGAAGCAAATGCACCTCCAATTAACGATTCAGGCAAGTTTTTTTTCTTGTATTAGAATAGAGTATAATGATTTGAAGCAGCATGATTGTGATCTGCTTGTTTCCATAATTTCTCTCATTCGGGCTTCTGCTGCAGTTACACATTACGTATTAAAAATTGCTGCAGGCTCTGCAGTACGTTCTATCTCTCAAATTAGGCAAATATCATCTCAAGAAATGTTTCTTCCACTCAAATTGATAGTAAATCCAGATGAAAATCATCACCATGCTCTTGAAGCCTGCTGGAGGTATGCCTTTCCCCTCCATGCCACAATTTTGGTACTACTCATGAAATGACACCTGATAATTCTGCCACAAAGCCGGCAGTGTAATATTTGTTAATGAAATTATCTCTTCAATGATTGTGTATACTTTAATCCCATTCCATCCCAATATCAAAAGTTATGTTCAGAATGCAGAAAATGAATTGAAGTAAAATTTTATCTTGTTTGCCAAGGTTTTGTTCAGGATGCAGAGTAAATATCTGAAGTATTTGTTTCAATGCTTTTGTTAGTATAATGACTTCACATCATAGTGGAATGGTAGCATGATGATGATGAGCTAGTTATTACTAAATACGTGATTGTTTTTGCAAAGAAAAAAATTCTTCCTATGATTTTTTGTTGGTCTTCAAAATGCTTAAGATTGAGTACCATGTAAATTGATCTTATGTTCCTTAAGGATAATATATGTGCATCTCAGGTATGATGAAGTTACTGAAGGTTGATGTATATATGTGGGGAACTAATTTATAAAGTACTTTGCTAATCAAATTTTTTTATCACAGCTATGTCTCATCAAGCATCATCATTGACTCCATCTCCTTTTGTATTAATTATGTAGATGTTACAAAAGATATCCAATTAGTAGAACATAGGTTGAGCGCATGATACGTGTTTTTTGAGGGAGATAGTGTTTGTAATTATCAGTTTATCTTATAAGAAGGTTGTTGAGAGAGCTCAAAACTTGTATGTATTGCTTGTGTATGTAAATACAAGGAGAGAATACAAATATATAGGAAGAGGAAGAGAGAAGAAAATCCTATACAAGATGTGGGACTAAAGGAGGAGAGAAGATAAAACAATAAATGGGCCCAATAATGGGCCTTTTACATGTGCTATTTTAACACCCCCGCAAGCTGGAGCGTACAAATCGTATGCGCCAAGCTTGGAGAAGCACTGATAGAATAATGTCTTGGAAAGAGCCTTTGTGAAGACATCTGCAACTTGGTCCGATCCTGGGACATGCTTTAAGTCAAGCTTCTTCATTTGAACCTTTTCCCGGATGAAGTGACAATCGACCTCAATATGCTTCATCCTTTCGTGAAAGACTGGGTTCTTTGCGATGTGTATGGCGGCTTGACTATCACAAAGGAGAAGAGCCGGTGATGGTAATTTTACACCCAGATCAGTAAGAAGACTCTCAAGCCATGTTAATTCTGATACAACCGATGTCATTGCCCGGTACTCTGCCTCAGCTGAAGAGCGAGCAACGACCGCTTGTTTCTTACTTCGCCAAGTTACAAGATGTCCTCCAAGGTAAGTGCAAAAACCACTAGTAGATCGCCGGTCATTGAGAGAGCCAGCGTAGTCGGCATCCGAATATGCCACCAATGTTGGAGCAGAAGAGGAGGTCCTGTAGACAAGTCCCTGACCAGGAGCGGTTTTCAGATACCTGAGAATTCTTTCCACTGCTTGAAGATGAGATTTTCGAGGAGAGTGCATGTATCTGCTGGCAAGACCAACAGCAAAGGAGATATCCGGTCTGGTAACCGTGAGATATATCAGTTTTCCAACAAGACGTCGATAATATTCAGGATTCTGAAGAAGGAGATCGGAGTCAGAGGCCTGGGCACACAGTTTGTGGTTCACATCCATAGGAGTATCACTGGGCTTGCAGCCAGACAGACCCGCATCATGAAGAAGGTCAAGACAATATTTTCGTTGAGAGAGAGTGAGCCCATCTGGTATTCTGGCAATCTCAAGGCCCAAAAAATAACGAAGGGGTCCCAAATCCTTGGTTTGGAAGACTGAGTTTAGATGGACTTTGACTGCATGTATCCCTTGAGAGTCATCTCCAGTAATGATAATATCATCGACGTAAACTAACAGAATAACCGTTCCTGTTGGGTGGTGACGAGTAAAGAGCGAGAAGTCGGCCGAGCTCCGAGTGAAGCCAATCGCACGGAGGACCTTGCTGAATTTTTCAAACCATGCCCGCGGAGATTGTTTGAGACCATATAGAGCCTTTTTAAGATGACAGACCTGAGACTCCCCCGTGGTCTCAAACCCGGGCGGTTGCTGCATGTAGACAGTTTCCTGGAGGTCCCCATTCAAGAAGGCATTCTTGATATCCAGCTGAAAGAGAGGCCACCGGCGATGGACAGCAACAGAGATGAGGACACGAACACTATTAAGCTTTGCCACCGGAGAGAACGTTTCCTCATAATCGAGCCCTTCCTGTTGAGTGAAACCGCGAGCCACAAGACGGACCTTTAGACGGTCAATTGTCCCATCGGCAGCATGTTTGATGACAAAGACCCATTTGCACCCAACTGGTTTCTGGCCCGGTGGAAGAGGAACAACAGACCAGGTCTGGTTAGACCAGAGAGCAGACATTTCTTCCTCCATGGCTGCTCGCCAGCCGGGATGTTGAAGCGCCTCCTGCACAGAATTTGGAATAGCAACCGAAGAGAGAGAAGTAGCCAATGTGCGTAAATGGGGAGAGAGGCGATGAAGAGAGACGGAGTTGGCCAGCGGATGAGCAGTGGAAGGCGATACCTGATCAGTCGGATGCGAAGTATCCATGGTAGAGACCGACGGCAAAGGGGCAACGGAAGGGGTAGAGCGACGAGTGTAGACACGGATAACTGGTGGTTTGGAGGGAACGACAGGCGGTGGAGAGGGAATGACAGACAGTGGAGGAGTGGCAGGAATGACCGGGCGGGGAATGGATGGAGGTGTAGGTGGGGAATGGTCAGGTAAGGGAGCAGAAAAGAATGGTTGATTCTCGCGGAAAGTGACATCAGCAGAAACGGAGATCTTGCGGGTAGCCGGAAAATAACAGACATACCCCTTTTGGGTGCGAGAATAACCAACAAAGATATGCTTGGCGGCCCGGGGATCTAACTTATCCGATGAAGGCCCCAAACGGTGGACATAACATAGGCTACCAAACACACGAGGTGGGAGAGGAAAGGCTGTAGCGGAGGGAAAGAGGATGCTGAACGGAGTAGCGTAGTTGAGAATAGAGGAAGGGAGACGGTTGATGAGAAAGCAGGCGGTCGAGACCGCAAAATTCCAATACGGTTTAGGGACATGCATTTGAAGCATGAGGGAACGGGCAACATCGAGTAAGTGGCGATTCTTGCGTTCGACAACATCGTTTTGTTGCGGCGTGTAAGCGCAAGAAATTTGATGGAGAATCCCAAACTCGGAACATAAAGCAGTAAATTCGTGACTAGTGTACTCACGAGCATTGCCAGTGCGTAGGATTTTGATGGTCTTGTGGAATTGCGTACTGGTTTCGAGGACAAATGTCCGAAAGACACGTGGAAGCTCGGAGCGATCACGAAGTAAGTATAGCCAGGTAGTGCGAGAATGATTATCAATAAACGTGATAAAATACCGGAAGCTGGAAATACTAGAAATTTTAAATGGTCCCCAAATATCTGAATAGACTAAATCAAAAGGAGCAGCGCTCCGAGTACAATGCGAAGAAAAAGATGAACGAGGCTGCTTGCCGAGGATGCAGGAATCACACTGAAAGGGGGTAAAAGAGACATCCGGGAGAGCCCGCCGGAGGACCGGTAGAGGAGCATGCCCAAGACGACGATGCCAATCTGTGGAGGAAATGGAGGAGAGGATGGTGGGAGAGCCGTCGAGAAGGTAGAGCCCATTCCGCAGCCGGCCTTTACCAATGGTAGTCTGCGTCCGCCGATCCTGTATAACAAAAGAAGAGGAAGTGAATATAACAGAACAATCCAAATCAGTAGTAAGCCGTCCAACAAAAAGTAAATTGAACGGAGAACTCGGGACGTGAAGAGCCGAGCGAAGGGAGATGGAGGAGGTGAGAGGAAGATCTGCCGAGCCGGAGACGGGAACAGTGGCGTCATTGGCCACAGTAATAGACGGTGGATAAGGGGAATTCAGGTACTGGGCAGGGCGATGTGGAGTAATGTGATGAGTAGCGCCAGAATCCACAATCCAGCCCAAGCCGGTGGAGAGACAAGCGGTACCTGTGTTGGAGACGGAGGCAACGGAGGCAGATGGGGGATGGAGCAAGCCCTGGAGATGCTGGAGCTGAAGACGGACACTTTCAAGATCAGGAGGACCAGCATCGGGAGCAACAGAAGCCGCCGGGCGAGGAGGATAGCCAACTTTCTTGTAACAGGTTGCCTCGAGATGACCGTCTTTGCCACAGAAGGAACACGTCGGCCGACCCCGGCCACCACGACCACGGCCGCGAGAGCCTGAACGACCCCCCCGAGTAGAAGGAGGAGTAGGGAAGGGTAGAAGCGGAGGTGCCTGCTGAAGAAGGACCGGAGGAGCCGTAGTATCTGGAGGAGGTGGGACTCGAAGAATCATGGAGCACACATCAGAAAAAGATGGTGTGGTAGAGGACGCCAGGACCTGAGCACGAATGCTCTGAAGGTGAGGGGGAAGACGAGCCATAAGGATGGCAGTACAGGCGGCTTCCTTCTGAGCGCGCTGAGCAAGAGCATCATTGGTAAACGGCTGATGCTGGATCCAGGCTTCAGTAAGAGTCTTCGCACGAGCAACAAAGGAGGACATATCGGAAGCCCCTCCAGCGTCCAGAGTAAAGAGGTCAGTGAGGATGTCGTAGAGATGCTGGAGGCTGTCCCGGCCAGAATATAAGGAGTGTAGCTCAGTCCACATATCTTTGGCAGTCTCATGATACATAGCCATTTGATAGGGTTCACCATCCAAAGAATTCAAGATCCAGGTCTGAACTCGGCCATCATTGCGGAGCCAGTCATCGGTAGGAGGGTTGGGTGGAGCCTGAGTAAGGTGAGGGAGAAGACCCTTGGCTTGGAGAACCCGTCGAACTGAACGGACCCAAGGAATGAAGTTCTTCTTTCCAGAAAGAGTAATGGTAGTGATGCGCAGCTCGTCACGAAGTTCTGTAGGGTAAGCCGCGCGGTCAGTTGGACATGCCGGGCAGTCAGCAGGCGGGCTGGCCGTCGAGCCAGAAGAGTTACCGGAAGAGCCCATAAGGCAGACCGCGGCGAATAGAGGATAGGCCGCCAGCAAGAAAGACTAAGGAAGACCACGACCAGAGTGCAGATAGGAAGCAGTCCGCACGTTCAAGCCGGACACCAGCGAGTAGTCAGGTCGCGACCAAAGGGCAGAAACAAAAAAGAGACTGCCCCGGTCTAGGTGAAGCCGACAGCGGTCAGAAAAACAGCCCGGGCGGGTTGACAGAAAAACCCGGAGAGAGGAGAGAGGCCGCGAGTAGGAACTCGAGCGGCTAGAGAAGAGAGGCCGCGAGGAGGAACTCAAGCGGCTAGAGAAGAGAGACCGCGAGTAGGAACTCGAGCGGCTAGAGAGGAGAGGCCGCGAGTAGGAACTCGAGCGGCTAGAAAAGAGAGGCTGCGAGTAGGAACTCGAGCGGCTAGGAAAGAGACTGGCAAAGGACAGAAGGCAAGGCCGCAGCGGTCTGAAGGCGAGGCCGCAACGGTCTGAAGACGAAGCCGCGGCGGGGCTGGCAGCGGACAGAAGTAGAGAGCCCGCAGCGGTTTGAAGAAAGGTGGGCCCCACGAAGCAGAGAGAGAGGATGGCTATAAGAAGCCTGAAGAGGGTGGAACCACGGAGAGGGAGAGGAGAAGCGGATGCAAAGTTGCAAACCGCAGAGTCAGGGGCGGACAGAAGACCGGAGCGGGTAGGCTACCAGGCCGCAAGAGAGAAAGCAGCGGGTAGGAGGGAATAGAGACCGGGCGGGCTTGGCGGTTAGAAAAAAAACAAGCCGCAGAGGACAACAACCTCCCTCTGATACCATGTTGAGAGAGCTCAAAACTTGTATGTATTGCTTGTGTATGTAAATACAAGGAGAGAATACAAATATATAGAAAGAGGAAGAGAGAAGAAAATCCTATATAAGATGTGGGACTAAAGGAGGAGAGAAGATAAAACAATAAATGAGCCCAATAATGGGCCTTTTACATGGGCTATTTTAACAAAGGTAAAGAGATGCCAAGTGCGATAGGTTTCAACTTCCTGAGGCGATAACTTCTAATGTTAAGGTTGTGTGGTTAATGTTGTGAAATGCCTTTGAATACTTTTCAATAAGAAAAAGGTCACACCCATTGAGCTTATGTGGGCTACATTGTTTGAAAAATTGGAGCAATGAGAAACATGATAACAATTGTGGTTCATTCAACACACTTATGGACCGGCTGAGGCAGACTTTCTTAGCTCTAGAGTGAGACGAATGCGCAAACAGTCAATGCAGAGAATTGACAGTAGACAGTGAAATTTTTACATGGAAAACCCGAGAAGGGAAAAAACCACTGGGCCAGGCCCAACTTGGACGAAATCCACTAGTACAGTTTAGCATAGAGATTAGCTTTTCAGAGAGTGATATGCCACCACTAGTTTATAAATAATTTTAAGTATCCGGTGTTGGGCAAAGCGGAGCGCGGGAGCGCGCAGTGGAGCGGACTTAAAAGCATAGTGGGCACGCGGAAAGCGCGTGTTGAGCGGGAGAATGAGCGCCTAGTCGGGCCTTCATACCTCTGAGCTGGAATTTTGTTTGCAACACTTCGCCGGAAAAACTTAGACCCCCATTTATAGTTTTATAGGAGAGTACTCAAGTAATTGTGCTCTCCTAGACATTGAACGAGCGAATACGAGTGTACCTCTTAGGTCCATCAGATCACCAATTTTAGGCAGCTCAGTCAGGCTCACCGGAAGGGTGCGGCGGCGCCTGCAGGCGCGTGACCTGCGAGGGTGTGTGCGCCCTCCGCTTAGGCGTGGCACGACCGCGTGCGGGGGCGTGTGCATGAGAAGGCCTACCAGAACTGTCAAGACGAGTCGATTGAGGTCGCGGTGAAAAATCTATGGCTCCACCATTTGGAATTTTGGGAAATCCCATCAATTGCCCCCAAATTTTCAGAGGTCGCTAAAATGTGGAAACGAATCCCGAAATTCTTCCCACGACCGCATCTTCCTTGGTGAGGGGTTTAACACAATTTTTTGCTTGCGTTCTACCCAAATTATTGCCACACATTTGGTCCCCGCATTATATTTGTTGAGTTATGTCAGAATATAGTTTGCCTGTTTTGTTATGATTTCCTACTCATTTTCACAAGTTATGTTGTCACTAATGTGAGATTATTTTACCGTATTTGGCTAAATATAATGTCGTTTCCGTTGACAGCGTATATCTATTTATATTCTTCTGTTTTTGTTAAAGTTTCTAATATCAATTCCACATACTTTTTATGAATTCCGCGGGTTATTTCAAGTTTTGTGTTGAACTTGCTGCAGATCTTCTTAGAGACGAATAACGCCGACACACTTGAGGGATATCTCTGCCACCATGTCTGCGGCGAACGACGTAAACAAATTTTGGCTTTTTCTTTATTTTTAAAACAAAAGCGGTAATCAAGATGCACACGACGGCGCAAGGCGAGGAGACGCGACGTCTGCCATGTTTGGGTGGACACGCTACGTCACGACGAAGGCGAGGGCCGCCACGCACGCTCACGACTCCGGAGTGTCGCGATCGCCACGACGTTGCGGGGCTGCGGTGCAGCGGTTGCCTCGGGCCCATGTCGTTTTGCTGCCACATCCGTTGTGGCGCCGTGCACGACCTGCGGGGGCTCACGCCCCGCAGGAGCGTGCGCGGCCCCTGCGCTCGATGCTGGTGTGGGGTTTCTATTGGAGTTATCAGAATATTATATTCATAATATTGTATTAATGTATTTGAGCTTATATTTATGTATATGAGATTGCCTCCGGTTTGAGGTAAGGATTTTATTATTCGACATGGTATCAGAGGGACTTCACGCATCCTAGGGTTTGCCCCGCCGCCTGCTGCTTCCGCATCTCGCCTCATCGAAAGCTTCACGCGTCCCGCCGTCTACTGCTTCGCGCGTCTCGCCGCATCGGGGGGCTTCCGCCGCCTGCTTCCGCGTCTCGCCGCATCAGAAGTTTTGCGCGTCCCGCCGCCTGCTGCTTCGCGCGTCTCGCCGCTTCGGGGCTTCCGCGCTTCTCGCGTTCCGCCACCGCTCGGGGCATCCCCGCATGTGGGTTTCACCCCTTCCGCTGCTGTCGCTTGTTGCCGACGTCGTCTCTTGTTGGCTGCAGCTCCTCCCGCTGGTTTTTCCAGCCGTTCCACCGCCTCAGCAGGCTTCCCCCCTCGATTCCGCAGCCTCCTAGTCCTGTTAGAGTCTTCTCCAGTGGTTTCTCCACCCATGCTCCTTGGTTTCTCCGTGGAGACCTAATGACGTCCTCGTCTTCTCCATGGCGTCGTTCTTGATGCATTGTATGTGATTTTTCGTTCTTCTTCGCCCTTCGGTCCCCGATCTCCTTTGCGGGAGGGATCTCGCTACTCGTTATTTCTGCGCTTCATGGATTACAAGGATACTTATGTCTCTACAAGATGAATTACTAGCGTCCTTCTCGATGAGAAAAATTATTCTTCTTGAGCGGCTTCGATGAAAGTGGCTCTTGCCGGTCGGAATAAGCTTTCCTGGCTGACCGGTGGCCCTCCGATGCCCAAACCGACTGACAAAGATGACAAGAAAGAGGAGTTAGTCAAATGGTCGACTGAAAAGTACAGGGTTCTTGGATGGATTCAGTGCTCGACGGAGCTTCGCATCTTCAGTCAGTTCATGTGGTTTGAGGATATCTCCGAGCTGTGGTTCGCTCTCCAGCGCACTTTTGGCCACCCGCGTGTTGATGCCCAGATTTTCGGGATTTTTCAGGACATCGCTTCCGCCACACAGGGGGTAGCGCTCTGTTCAAGAGTACTTCACTTACCTTCAAGACCGTTTTTTTGAGTTTAACGATCTTGAGACTCAGTGCCCTGGAGTCTTCTAATGATATCACCCTCATTCGAATACAGCGCTAGAGGGGAGACATACCAGTTCTTAATTCCGCCCCGAATATGAGTCTACTCGTGCTCAAATTGTGGGGATGTCACCTTTGCCAGATCTCCTTGAGTCCTACTCCATTGTTGCAGAGCATGAGAAACATATGCAGAGGCAATCCAGTCTTCCCGGCGTTCGTGCTACCTCCTCTCTCCCTACTGAGCAGATGACCCTTGCAGCTTCCTACCGCCCTCCCACCTCCGACACTCGTAGCCGCGGTGGTCGGGGTTCTTCTACTCAGCCTCGTGGTCGTGGCTCTACGGGTCCTCTTGGCCCTTACTCTCACTGTGGTCGTCTCTACCATGATCGCAGTCGTTGCTATCAGCTATACCCACACCTACGGGGCTCTGAGCATCCTACTCCGTGTCCCCAAACACACTGTTGGTTCTGCTGAGTCTTCCGAGCACATCAAACGCACCTTGGGTACCAACTCCTCCGACTTCTGTCAGATGATGGCCCAGTTTCAACAATCTCAGCCTTCCACTACTGTCTTTGCTTCCACTGTCTCTTCTTCCTCAGGTACTCCATTTGCTTGCTCCGCGACCATGGTTGACCAGGATTCGTCACCCTGGGTGATTGACTCTGGTGCAACTGATCATATGACTGGTACGTCTTCCCACCTGCTTCAGGTTGTTCCCTGCTCCGACCGGGACGTGCGCCTTGCTGATGGCTCAGTTACTCCTGCCCTTAGCCGGGGCAACGTCCCTCTCTCTTCCTCTCTCTCCCTTGACTCTGTTCTTCTTGCCCCTCAGTTGGCTCTCAACATTTTATTTATTAGTAGTATTACTCGCACTTTGAACTGCTCAGTAACTTTCTTCTGTAATCATTGTGTTTTTCTGGACTTGAGATCCAGGAGGACTATTGGTACGGGATATGCGAGGAGTGGGATGTACTACTTGAAGCTACCTCCTACCACTGCTACTACCACCACCACTGCTACCTTACCGCCTACCTCGTCTGCTACTTATCCTGGTTTGTCGTCGAGCTCGCTTTGGCATGCACGTCTCGGTCATGCCATCCCTTAGCCCACGCAGCACGTATGTTCCTTATGTTAGTCATGTTACTTCTTGTTTTGAGTTTGTTCATTCTGATGTGTGGGGCCCTGCCCCCGTTGTGTCATTTGATGGTTTCTCGTATTTTGTAACTTTTATTGATGACCATTCTCATTGCTTATGAGTTTATCTCCTCAAACATAAATCTGAGGTCCTATCGATTTACTTTCATTTTTCACGTATGATACGAATCCAACATGGTACATCAGTTCATATCCTCCGCTCTGACAATGAAGGTGAGTACACTTCTCGTCTCTTTGATCTCTTCCTCCGAGATGAGGGCACTCTACACCAATTTTCTTGTCCGGGGACCCCGGAGCAGAATGGGGTGGCAGAACGCAAAAACTGCTACCTCCTAGACTCTGTTCGTTGCCTTTTTCGGGGAATGAATGTCCCTAAGTCATATTGGAGTGCTGCTCTTCTTATAGCAACTTTTCTTATTAATAAGACTCCCTCTCGTTCTCTCGGTGGCGTTACCCCCTATAGTCTCATCCATCCTTCTGTCTCCGCATTTCCCATCCCTCTCCGGGTCTTTGGTTGTGTGTGTTTTGTCTAGTATCGGCGCCCCTCTCGGACTAAACTCGACGAGAGAGCCATCCGTTGTCTCTTCCTTGGCTACTCGACTACCACTAAGGGTTTCCGCTGCTATGATCCCCAGTTGCGCTGTGTCATTCACTGTATGGATGTGACATTTCATGAGGAGGTTCCCTTCTTTCCTGCACATTCGATCCCTCCTGCGCTTCCCACTATTGCGCAGCCTCTCCCAGTCGTCTCTCCTCCACCAGATGCTGCCCCTTCTGCTGCTCCGCCTGTCCTGCTAACTTACTCTCGCCGCCCTCCGCCACCTTCATCTGATGCACTCCCTTCTCCTCCACTCCCAGATCCGCAGCTCCTTCCGGTCGCAGGTATCTCTCTTGAGCCTCTCTCCTCTACTTCTTCTGTTGATTTACTTATTGCCCTTCGCAAGGGCAAGCGTACTTGTGTTCACTCCTCGGTTACTGAGCACCCGTTGGCTAGTGTTGTTTCCTACCAGCATTTCTCACCCTCTTACCAGGCTTTTGTGGTTGCTACTGATTCTGTCCAGCTACCTACCTCGACTGTTGAGGCTCTGCTTGACCCGCGGTGGGTTCAGGCCATGGAGGAGGAGATGTCTGCTCTCCGTCGTACTGGGACATGGTCTCTGGTTCCTCTTCCTCCCGGAAAACGCATAGTTCGGTGCAAATGGATTTACACCGTGAAGTACTCTGCTGACGGTACTATTGATCGCTACAAGGCTCGTTTGGTGGCCAACGGCTTTACTCAGGCTACAGACGAGTTTAGTGTCACGTTTGCTCCCGTGGCTAAGTTGACCAGTGTCCGCCTTCTGCTCTCGCTTGCGGCCTCTCGGATGTGGCCTCTCCACCAGCTCGATGTCAAAAATTCCTTCCTGCATGGCGAGTTACAGGAGGAGGTATATATGGCTCCTCCTTCAGGGTTTGCCCTTGCAACAACCAAATTTTAAATTAATAATAATAATATTATTATTATTGCTAAATAAAAAAACCCTAAGTTTCTATTTAACCCTCCCCCCCCCCACCCCACCCCTCCCCCCCCACCCCGCGTTCTTTTATTCTCGCAGCCCGATCCCGTCTCTGTTCTTCTCCCAGCCGCACCTGCTGACTCCCGCGTCCCGCTGACTCCCGCATCCAGCCGATTCCGCCTCCCGTCTCCTGTGCCTCCTGCCGCCGCGGCTCATGCCTCCTGTTCCTCCTGCCAAGGCCAACGACTGCTCCTTCTACCGTGGTTGACGACCTCGCCTCTCCCTCCTGTCATGGCCGACAGAAGCCCTGCTCCTCCAGCAGCCGCTGCATCCAGTTCTTCTCGCCCCTGGTGGCCGGCAGCCGCCTTGTCACCCTCCAACAGCCCTCTTCTTTCTTGGTTTTGGCCGGCATGTGGCTAGAAGAGTGGCTAGGGTTTTGGTTTCTGCCTAGGGCTTTGCTCAAATCCTCCACCCAGATTTTTGACTCGATTTTGGTTCCCCTTGGTAAGATATACTCTTCTTTACCCTTATTTCAGATTTTCACCTAGTTTCGTAAATTTTTTTGTGCCCTATATTTTGTACAACTTGTGATTCGTGAGTTTTCCCCTCTCATTTTTGTCTAACCGTGTTGTGTTTTTGATTTCCGACATAGCTCCGCGACTCAAGTGATGAAATCTCTCTAAATCTCTCTCCGAATTAGGGTTTTCGTAACCCAAGCGTCGTCAAGCCTCCGTTTCTGCGTTGTGGTCTCTTCTCCCCTCTTATTTGGGGGAGGTAAATTTCTAAACCTCGTTTTTGTTTGTTTCTTGTGATATATAAATTATTGTGTTAGCATTTAGTTTTTCGTCATGACAAATTATCAAACTTTGTCTGTGGTTGTTCCGAACAGGTCAGATTAGGGTTTCTAAACCCTGTTTGCGTCGCTTAGCCGCCTTCGTCAGTTTCAGCCTCCTTCAGGCAAGTAGAGACCTCTCTCTCTCGTGCAAGCATTGTGTGTAATGTAATGCCTCTGTTTTTTGATTCATAACTGCATTTCGGTATATGTTGATCTGTTAATGGATTTGTATCCTAACTGTTTTGTCTGTTCTTGCGATTCTTTGATTTTACCCTGGAACGTTTGATTTGTCAATAAATTTAGATCTTGAATACCCAGTCTGATAAGTTAATAATTTAGGCTTTAATATGTTTGGAATTACTTGAATTTGTGATTTTGATCAAGTCTTAAATTGATATACACTTAGATGAAGGATGTAAGTTGGATATTTACTAGGGCGAATGATTTGATCTATTTCGATGAATAATGAGAAGAATGATAGAATATTGAGCACGAGCAAAAAAACTGTCATGATAATAATTGTAATGAATTCTGAAGAGCAAATATATGTTTTGGTGTTTTTACATCATGCTCATAGAGAACACATGTTTGCTTAGAAGATAATCGTATCTTGTAATGAATCAATCTACAATGCATATTTGGAGTTCTAGAAAATGAAGAAATGTAATCGTACCACCCGCGAATACTTGAAATCACAATATCATACAGGTCTATCTAGTTTCTTTTATGTCACCGCATCTTGTTCCTTATGTCTGTCATCTAATCTTGTGTCATCGAATTTTTGTGTCATCGGATCTGGTTTTGTATGTCTGTCCGAGTAAAACCTATTCTTGGTCCGATAACTCACTTTAAGTATTTTTGTTTCCGTTAAAAAAAGCACCTATGTATGAAGTTCGAAAACAAATCCGTAGTTGTATGCAAATCCTTGAACTATATTGTCTAACTGGGCATCTGTCTGCCGCCATGGTCACGACAAGCAGGATTACTTTTCTGACAAGACTTGCACGCGGTTTTGATCGTGAACCATGGGCGCCCGCTATAGCACCTACACCCTTCATCGATCACGGCTTACAACATATTATATGAATGATATTAGGCTATGCTCCAAAGTAGTCTAATACACTAACTTGTTCTGTTTAGCACTGTTATTTGTTCGTCTCGGATAGTTTTGCTTCATGAGATACTGATACACTCCTGCTTTTATGCTTCTGTTACTGTTCTATACTTTGCTCTGCTCACCCTGTTTATTTCAATGTTCTGAGATTTTTCCTTTGTGTTTTGGAATTGCGTTAGCTTTCGTGTCAGCGCCGTCAGGTTCCTGAGCCTGATATGCACCAAGCTCCTGCTTTCCGATGATTGATCTTCTAGCCGTGTCAGGTTTGATGTTTTTGATTCATTTCTTTTACTATCAGATGTTTTCTTTATGTGATAATTATGAACAGTAATACATGGACAACTGTTAAGGTATTTAAATATTTATGTACTAGAACTTAAAATTAATGCATGTGCACCCTCTGTTGTATCATTATTGCATGAAAACTATAGTAGTGGCTTGTAAAATATAATTTTTACAAAATACATGTGCATCTAAAATTCTCACCGTTTTAAAACTCTAATAGCTTCCGCAATAAAAACAACATATTTTCCCCAAAAATAACTACTTTCAAACTTGGCCTAGCAAACATGAATTTCTTTTCGCCCGTGCCTGTGGCATCACGACTCGTCTCAAAACGCACTCTGACTTCTGTCGAGACGGGTCGTGACAACCCTTAGGGGGAGTTTTCGGGGAGAGTTTGCCAACTGCACAAATCTCTGTATGGCTTAAAGCAGTCACTGCGTGCCTGGTTCGAACGGTTCAGCTCGGTCATCCTTCAGTCTGGCTTCACTCAGTTTCGTGCAGATCACACTTGCTTCATTCGTGCCACTCCTGAGGGACGTCATGTCATTGTCCTGGTCTATGTTGATGATATTATTCTCACCGGGGATGATCCCTCTGGCATCTTTGAGGTGAAAGCTACACTTCACTCAGCCTTCGAGGTGAAAGACCTTGGACCTCTCCGCTACTTCCTTGTGATTGAAGTAGCTCGCTCACGACATGGCATCTCTGTATCACAACAAAAGTACACCTTAGATCTTCTTCGGGACACGGGTCTACTTGGATGCCATCCTGCAAGTACTCCTATGGACATCAACCATCGCCTCCATGCTGAATCTGGTGATCCTCTTTCAGACCCCTCTCAATACCAGCGGCTTGTTGGCCGTTTGATATACTTGACCAATACCAGGCACGACATCAGCTTCTCAGTCGGCGTTTTGAGCCAGTTTATGCATTCTCCCAGGACATCTCACCTAGAGGCTGCTCGACGTGTCCTTCGCTATATTAAGCGCACTCCTGGTCTTGAGCTGTTCTATCGGGCTGACAGTGCCACCCGTCTCTCCTGCTTCACGGATGCAGATTTTGCTGGATCTTTGACGATCGAAGCTCCACGTCTGGTTTTTGTGTATTCCATGGTGATCATCGTTGTTTCGTGGCGGAGTAGGAAACACTCCATTGTACTTCGTTCGTCTGCTGAGTCAGAGTACCGCGCCATGGCACACAACGTTACTGAGTTAGTTTGGCTTCGATCGCTGCTGACTGAACTTGGCCTAGCTCTTGTTGATAACTCGACTCTCTACTGTGATAATAAGTCAGCTCTCCTACTTACCCAGGATTCGGTGCTACATGAGCACACCAAACACATCGAGATGGATGTTCATTTTCTGCGTGACCACGTTCGTACTGACACTGTCCTTCCAACTTACGTCCCCTCGGTGACCAACTCGCTGACGCCTTCACTAAAGCAATTGGTCCTACTCGTTCAGATCTGACCATTTCCAAGCTGGGCATGATTGACATCTTTGCTCCAGCTTCAGGGGCAGTATTGGAGTTATCAGAATATTATATTCATAATATTGTATTAATGTATTTGAGCTTATATTTATATATATGAGATTGCCTCCGGTTTGAGGTAAAGATTTCATTATTCCACAGTTTCGGCATGTTGAAACCGAAAATCGGTCTCCCGTGGAGTTCACCCTTGGGGAAGGGGTGATCGCGCACTTACTTCGCTCCTGCAAGCAAAACAACAAGGGAAACAAGGAAAAACTGACCTAAGGGCTCGGCGGGGAGGTCCCACCACACACCCGGAAGATCTTAGAGCGCTTCCCCTCCTTACCCAAAGGCCGAGCTAAGGTATCCTCAGAAAGCGCTTGAGAGACGGAGCAAGAGAGCACAGGAAGCCTGCCTTCTGAGGTACCGCTTGGGTCCTATTTATAGATTTCTGAAAACGGTCTGCAAATGGCCAACTCCCGATGTACTGAACGACTATGTGCAGTCCAGGTTGGCCTGCCAACAGCGTAACTCTGCTGTTTTGAAAGGCTATGGGCAGGCCAGCGGGGGCAAAACAGTAAAAAGTAACTCATAGACCTGGGCGAGCTCGGCCACCCCTGAAGATCCTGCTCGCCTGCTGTCTGCCGAGCTCCATAGGGCGAGTGCAAGCTGGCTACTGTGCTCGCCCTTCGATTTGCCTTCATTAGTCGAGCTCAGCTCGACGAAGCCCGGGCCTGGCTCGGCGAATGCCGAGCTCGGGGTCGCGACGAATGCCGAGCTCGGGTTCGGCTTTTCCCTGCCGAGCTCGCTTATTGCCTTCAGATTCCTCTGCTGAGCTCGCCTGCTGCTTGGACGATCTGAACCGGCAGGTCTGGTTCCTTGCGACCTCACTCGCCGGATACGGGGTTGTACACTGCACACCTTAGGTAGAACTTGCCGCGGTTGCTCATTTTTTCTTTCATTTTTCAGGTTCCTAGGCGAGGCAGCCAGACGAAGTCTATGCGACTGCGTTCGACCTTGACTGACGATTGGTTTGGTGTGTGGAGGAAACGCTTCGGGCTTCCAGCGAGTGTGGAGGTGAAGGTTCCACTCTCGGAGGAGCGCGCTCAGGTTCCCTTGACAAGCTCTGTCATGGTCTTGGAGTGGGATTTCAAGGCACATTTTTGAGTTCCCCTTCAGAGGAGACCGTGGAGATCTTCAAATTTTGCGGTGTAGACTACCCAGTTCTCCTTGGAGGGCATAACCAGGGTCATATGGCTCATTGGCTTCTTTCGGGAGCACGACTTGCGGTTGTCGGTCCAAATATTCTGGTACTGAAGCGAGGTTTACACCAGTGAGGGTGACAGGCTCGACATCCACAATAATAAGTGGCTTTCCTTTGAGGAGAAAGTCGATTACCATCACAGGGGAACACTTTACTGGTTTATCAGGAACCCCTGACAGATACCCGTGGTGTGGAGAGCTCTTCCTGGTCGTTTTCGCCGCATTGCCGGTCAGGATGACTATTTCTCCGCCATCCTGGGTTTTGTGAATGTCAGGGATTTGGCAAAAGCTCTTTTTTACATCAGTGCATTCGTTGATCAAAAGAGTCTAATTCTAGTGGGTCTTTCTACAGATTCCGAGCTGAGCTTCATTGTCCCCTTGTCGCGGGGCCAAAAGAGAAAACTTGTCTTTTCTCTGATGCACAAGAGTGCAAATGCGACATCCACACTTTCTGGACTAGATGACCATGCAGGGGGGGGGGGGGGCAGGGCTCTGGCGACTTGGCGGGGGATGCAACTTTTCCTAATCCCGATGTTAAGAAGATTCTCTTGGCCCCTGCTGTCGGATTACTACCTATGGACTGCTAGGCACCGACTTTTGCAGCAGCCTGTTATGACCTGTCTAGGAGAAGAAGAGGAAGTAGGAAGAAGGCTAGAGGATTAGGGTTTAGGAGAGGAAGAAGAGAAAGGATACCTGGAATAATCTTATTGTCCCACCAAGGAGGAGGGGTTGGGTATTTATGCTCCCACCCAACCCCTAGGGCCGGCCGGCCCCATTGGGGCTGAACCCATGTGGTTCAGCCCCCATTCTGCTTTATTGTTGGGTTCGGGCTGAACCAGATGGTTCAGCCCGGTTTTCATTCTCCATCTCCTTCGGCCTTCGCGCGTATTTAAATTCACGGAAACGTAGATCGTCCGGGGGCATAACATTCCCCTCCCCATCAAGAAGCACCTTGTCCTCAAGGTAAAAATCAGGATAGCGCTCCCGGAACTCCAAGAGGTCAACCCACGAATTGTGCGTCTCTGGCATCTGCTTCCGTTTGACGAGGATCGTTGGCCGGTACTCAGTGCCGTGTTTTTTCCACTTGGTCATGAGAACGTCTTCAGGTAAGGGCCTCAATTCGCCGCTGCTGGTGGCCTCAGGTAAGATAGGAGTGACAGAAACAGCGTTCCCCAGCTTCTTTTTGAGTACTGATACATGAAAAGTAGGGTGAATGCGGGACCCCTCCGGAAGCACCAAAGTATAGGCTACGGGTCCTACCCGCCGAATGATCCTGTACGGCCCGTAGTAGCGTGGGGCCAGTTTCTGATTGGCCCGACGGGCGACTGATAGCTGACGATATGGTTGGAGCTTGAGAAACACCTCATCGCCTACCGCAAATTCCCTTTCCGTACAGTGCTTGTCAGCTTGGACCTTCATGCGGTCTTGGGCCGCACGTAAATTGCCGCGGAGAATAACCAAGGTCCGATCCCGATCTCGGAGAGCCCGATCTACCGCTGGGAGGGCAGTGTCGGCCGGTTCATAGGAGCACAATGTGGGTGGCGGACGCCCGTACACCGCCTCGAATGGAGTGAGCCTGCTGGCCGTGTGATAGGAGGTGTTGTAGCAATACTCGGCCCAATGTAGCCACCTGGTCCACGTGCGGGGTTCATCCATGACAAAGCACCATAAGTATGTCTCTACCCTCTGTTTAGCACCTCCGTCTGCCCGTCGGTCTGGGGGTGATTGGCCGTGCTCATGCGTAGTGTGGTACCCTGAAGCCGAAAAAGCTCCGTCCAAAAATGGCTGACAAAAACTGGGTCCCTATCAGAGATGATGGCCCGAGGAACCCCGTGGAGTCGAACTATCTCTTTGGCGAAGAGTTCAGCCACTGTTTCCCCGGAATATGGGTGGCTCAAAGCAAGGAAGTGGTCGTACTTGGACAGTTTATCGACCACTACTAGAATGACCGACTTGCCCTGCGATTTGGGAAGTCCCTCGATGAAGTCCATGGAGACGGTGTCCCAAATCTGCTGTGGGATCTCTAACGGAGTAAGAAGACCCGCTGGGGAAATCGTCTCATACTTTTTCCGCTGGCAGACATCGCATTCCCTCACGAACTGCTGAACGTCCTGCTGCATCCCCTTCCAAAAGACGTTGGCCTTGACCCGTTGTAAGGTTCGATGGATGCCGGCATGACCACCGGTCGGTGAAGCGTGAAACTCCCGAATCATAGTAGTACGCCAAGGGGACGTGGCCGGTAGAACGAGCCGACCCTGGTAGTAGAGCCGCGTGCCAAGTAAGTGATAGTCATCCTCTGTGCCTCGGCCCTGCTGCAGTACTTCAACAATGGCGCGGAGAACTGGGTCCTGGAGAACCTCCGCCTGTATGTCGTCTAAGGAGGCAATCACCGGACCAGAGATGTGAGTAAGAGAGCTTTCTGGTATCCGAGACAACGCATCGGCCTCCATATTCTCCTTCCCCTTCTTGTAGACAATCTCATAATCATACCCCAGAAGCTTCGTCAGCCACTTCTGCTGCAGCGGGGATGCCAACCGTTGCTCAAGGAAATGCTTCAAACTCTGGTGGTCTGTACGAACCTGGAAATGTCGCCCCAGAAGATAGGGCCGCCATAAAGCGACCGCGTGAAGGATGGCGAGCATCTCCTTCTCGTACGTAGAGAGCCCCAAGGTCCTGGGGGCGAGAGCTTTGCTGAAATAAGCAAGTGGCCGACCCTCCTGCATGAGGACCGCGCCGATGCCGACGCCAGATGCGTCCGTCTCCACCACAAAGTCCTTGGAGAAATCCGGAAGTGCTCGCACTGGGGTGGTAGTCATGGCCCTTTTGAGGCCATCGAATGCTTCATCGGCCTCCGCATGCCATCGGAAGGAATCCTTTTGCAGCAACTGGGTGAGTGGCCGTGCTATCTTCCCGTAGTCCTTCACGAACCGGCGATAGTAGACGGTCAGCCCAAGAAAGCCTCGTAAGGCCCGGATCGTCGTGGGCTGCGGCCAAGTTACCATGCTTTCAATCTTCCTCGGGTCGGCCCGGACCCCTTGAGCGGAGACCAAATGTCCCAAGTATTCGACCTCCGCCTGCCCAAAAGAGCATTTGGATCGCTTGGCATACAACTGGTGCTCCTGCAAAATGTGAAATACATGCCGAACGTGCTCCCGATACTCATCCCAGCTCCTGATATAGATCAAAATATCATCAAAGAAAACTAGCACGTACCGACGAAGCAGTGGTCGAAAAATCTCGTTCATGGCGGCTTGGAAGGTAGATGGGGCGTTGGCCAATCCGAACGGCATCACCAGAAACTCATAGTGACCGTCGTGAGTACGGAACGCCGTCTTGTGGATGTCCTCGTCCCGCATGCGTATCTGATGGTAGCCGGATCAGAGATCCAGCTTGGTGAAGAGGCTTGCCCCATGCAGCTCGTCTAGCAGCTCCTCGATCATCGGAATGGGAAACTTGTCTTTGATGGTCGAGTGATTCAGTCCCCTGTAATCGACACAAAACCGCCAGGATCCATCCTTCTTCTTGACCAAGATGATCAGAGAGGAGAACGCGCTGGTGCTGGGTTGGATGATGCCGGCGGCCATCATCTCACGTACGCTGCTTTCTATCTCTGTCTTCTGAATGTGGGGGTACCGGTATGGACGAATATTCGTCGGGTCTGCTCCGGCCTTCAGCTGAATCTGATGATCTCTGAACCGTGCGGGTGGTAAAGAACGTGGTGCCTGGAAGATGTCATCAAACTGGACCAATAAATCCTGCAGTTGCTCTGGTTCTGACGTCGACCCAAGAGCCTCTATCCCCCACACCAGGGCCATCATACTACCCTCTTCCTCCATCCTTTGCAGGCTCGTGAGGGATATCTCCTTGAGCGGAGACGACCGTATCCCCTGTAGGCAATGCTCTGTCCCCAGGTGCGAGAACTCCAACGTCATCTTCTCTCAATCAGTGGTTACCCGCTTGAGCTGGCGGAGCCACTGCACGCCCAACACCATGTCCGACCACCGAATCGGTAGCAGGTAGACATCCGTCCGGCACACATAGCCCTGTAGTCGCAGCTCCACCCCTTTCAGGACCCCTTCGCACCTCAACTTGCTGCCGTCAGCCACCATAACCTGGAAAGAAGCCCCCTTGTCGACTGCATGTCCCGCCTTCTGTGCTGCTGCGGGGGTGATAAAATTATGGGTACTCCCGCTATCTATCAAAATAGTCACCCGCTCATGCCCCAACTTCCCAGCAATTCGTAACGTAAGAGGGGCTGAACACCCTTCCATGGCCTGGATGGACACCCCAAACTCCGCAAGGTCCAAACCATCCACCTCATCACAGGTAATGAGCTCCTCCTCGTCATCCTCCTCCCTCAACATGAATACTTGCACCTTTTGGCACCGGTGTCCCGGTGTATACTTTTCGTTGCAGTTGAAGCATAGCCCTTTGTCCTTCCTGGCCTGCAGCTCAGGCCACGTCAGGCGTGCCACTGTCGGACGTCCTGCCTGCGCCTGCTCACGCCGCCCTGCTACTGGTGCTGCTGGTGTTGCGGGAGCGCGTGCTCCCCCTCGATTTCGCTGGCGGTTGAACCGCTCCTCCTGTATCCTGGCTAGACTGATGGCGTGGCTCAGACTGTTCGGCATGTAGGCATGGACCTCATCTCTCAGGGGATCTTTCAGCTCTGAAACGAAACAACTGAGGAGGGTCTTTTCCCCCAATTGACCCGATTTGCCAGCCGCTCGAACTCCGTGCGATATTCCGTCACTGTCCCCTTCTGTCGGAGTTTCTGCAAGGTGGCCTCCACGTCCTCGTATTCCAAGGGCCCGAAGCGGGCCGTAAATCCCTCTACAAAGTGCGCCCACGGCGCGTACCCATAGCTTCGAACGAACCATTGTGCCCACTGGTATGCGTCGCCCTCCAAGTGAAACGACGCCAACTGCACCCATTGCTCATTAGGGATCTCTTGGTATGTGAAGAACAACTCGGCCTTTTGTACCAATTCCAGCGCGTCACTACACCCGGAATGTCGGAAATTCATCCTCGTTCATTTTGGTTGCATAACGGCCCGCTGGTTCGCTCCTCCATTCCTGCCATACCCTGGATCTAGCCCTGCTGGCCTGATTGGTTCCGCCACTAGATTCGGCCGACCATAGTAGTCTTGATAATGTTCCCCGCCGTATCCCCCTCCCATAGGAGGGCCCTCCTCGTCGTCAAAAACGTGCCTAGGAGGATATCCCCGCCATTGTTCGCCTTGCCCCATCCTCGCCGGAGCCCCTAGTGCCGGCGGCCTGGGGAGTATCCCATTTCCAGCGCCATTTGGACCCCCCATGTGCGGCGGCGGCCTCCAACTCTGCTCCTGATGTCCAAAAGGGCGGCCGGCAGCCACCCCGGCGACTCCACCGCCGGCGGCCACCCCTCCCGGGCCGGTCCACCCCCCGGCGACCTGCTGGTGGGGGTTTGGTCCCGGTCCGATCCCCGGTCTGGCGGCAGGGACGCCCGCACCTGGGCTCCGCGGAAATTGCGCCGTCGGCCCTGTAGGGCTCGGCTGCGCCGACGGGCCACTGTGGCCGATCGTCCAGCCTGATTCCGGGTTGGGGCCGCTGTAGGGCATCATTCCCGAATCTCCCGTGGTGCCTCCGGTGGGTGATGCTGCCGCATGTGACGATTCCCCCTGTTCCGCCGTTTTCCCCCTTAGGGTTTGCGTTAACAGCGCCTTCAGCTCATCCATGCGTCCTTCCATGCGTTCTTCCAGATTTTTCGTGGAGATTTTGACTTGTTCTTCGATCCCGACCACTGAATCCGCCAAGGCGACGTAGTTTTCTTCGATGGTGGCTAAGCGTGCCATCTCCGCCTCCGTGCGTGTCACCATTGTCGCAGGAACGATGCTCTGATACCAAATGTTATGACCTATGTAGGAGAAGAAGAGGAAGTAGGAAGAAGGCTAGAGGATTAGAGTTTAGGAGAGGAAGAAGAGAAAGGATACCTGGAATAATCTTCTTGTCCCACCAAGGAGGAAGGGTTGGGTATTGTCACGACCCGTCTCGACAGGAGTCAGAGTGCGCTTTGAGACGAGTCGTGATGACACAGGCATGGGCGGAAAGAAAGCCATGTCTGCTAAGGCGGATGCAGAGTAGCTGATAATAGTTATTATTGAGTAAAATATCTTGATTTGTATGCGGAAGCTCTTAAATTCATCAGTCAAGAGCTTTGATGCACATGTACTTGGTAAAATTCATGTTTTACAGGCTTTTACAATAGTTCTCATGCAGTTATGATTCAATAGAGGGTGCACATGCATTAATTCCAGATTCTAGTACATAAATATTTAAGTAGCCTAGCAGTTGTCCATGATGTCAGAGAAAATGGCTGATTGCAATTATTACATAAAAGAATTAATTGACAGTAAAAGAAATGTAATCATAGAACCTGGAGCTTGATGCTGATCGGGGTCGAGGACCTGGCGGCGCTGCACGAAATTTAAGACAATTCCAAAACATAAAAGAAAAGCCTCAGAACATTGAAATAAATAGGAGCACAGTAAGAGTAAAGTGCAGTAAGAGAAGCAGAAATATATGAGTGTATCAGTTTCTCATAAAGCTGTGTTATTCGAGGCAAGCAAATAAAAATGCTAAACAGAACAAGTTAGTTTATTATACTAATTTGGAGTTTAACATTTAGACGGACCAAGAGATGTCATTAGCGGTAATCAGTGGAAAGTGGAATTGTTTTATTTGATGCACGTGATTCTGATGCAAGTCTGAACGCAAGGCTTATCAAAATAATTGAGCTTGCTATGGCCATTTGTTGGTTTCCGTTGTCAGTCAAGCGAAAACTCGAGTCAAAGCGTCACATCAATTGAACACTACCCTTCACTGATTGTGTATGACATTAATGACTTCAAAAATTCATGATTTAGGAGATTCGTAACATGGCGAGACCGGATGCAAATTTAGCGATATAACTGTACAATATTAGAGTTCATGAATGCGGCAAGAGAGGACTTGAGTTATGGAGTCACATTCGCTCAATTCTTAGAACAGACCTAAGAAACCAGACAGACGTCATAAACCGGATTCGATGACAGTAGATTTGATGACACCAGATTCTTCGCCACAAGATTCGACGACGCGCACAAAACCGGATAAGGAGCAATATATTTAGCGGGTTCAAGTATGTACGAGTGATACGATCGTCATACGCTACTTTTCTGGACATTTAATATTCCTTTAGATTAATCATTTCTCAGACATAAATATCCTCCAAATAAGCTGTATATATGTATATACGAGCATGACACAAATCACCAATCATTTAATTGTAACAAGGAATCTTAACTGTATCCTTCAAAATAATCATTGTGGATGTTCACATAAACTATAGGTCTCTTAATCATCCATCAAATTGGATCCAATTCATGTAAGTGCGAATCCAAATGACACAATTCTAACAATTCCTAATAATTCTCATTAGGGTATTCGTTAATCATTCCAACATATTTCGGTTTATACATCAAACAAGAAAATTCGTATAATCATGAGATCAGACCAAATAATTGAAATTCAATGATTGCAAGGGAGAGAAAGATCTCTACTTGCCTGAAAGAGGCTAAAACTGGCGGCGGCTAAGTGCGCAAGCAAAAACAGAAATCCTGACTGGACCTATTCAGGAACAATCACAGACAATATTTGATAAATAGACCTGACAGGGATCCAAAATGCTAGCACAAATAATTAAACGATACATAACTAAATCGAGAGAGGGCTAAGAAATTTACCTCTCTCATGAGCGAGGGGACGAGAGATACCACGCGGAAACGGAGACTTGGCGATGCTCGAGTTAGGGGAAACCCTAATTTGGAGAGGACTTAGGAGAAATTCCACCACTTGTGTAGCGGAGCTATGCCGGAAATCAAAACACAACACGGTTAGGCAAAAACAGCAGGGGAAACTCATGAATCACAAGTTGAACAAAATTGGAGCACGCAAGTTCCAAAATAAATTCAAGGAAAGAAGAAAAAGACGGGAAAGAGAAAACTCTTACCAATAGGAACCAAATCCGAGCCCAAGGAAGAGAGGGAAGGAAACCCTAACTGTTCTTTGCCACCAATCTCGGCCAAATAGTAGCGGGAGCTGCTGCCGGAGGCAGAGGAGGCGAGAAGAACTGAATGCAGCGGCTGCTGGAGGAGGCAGAGCCCCTGTCGGCTATGACAGGAAGAAGAGGCGAAGTCGGCGCCTGGAGAGGAGGTAGGAGAGATGACGACCAGAGAAAGAAGCGCACGGGAGGAGGAGCCGGAGTAGTCGGCGCCTGGAGCAGGAGACGGGACTTGCGGGAGCTGTGGCTTGCGGTGGAGTCGAGATCGGGGTAGCCCTAGACCAAGCGGGAGAAGCGGGAGCAGCGGGATGCGGGAGCGGGTTGCGGCTTCAGCAGGAGACGGGATCTGCGTGTGCGGGCTTGCGGATTAAAAGAACCGGGGTGGGGGGGGGGGGGCTCGGGTAGGTAGGAATTAGGTTAGGTTTTTTTTTTATAAATAATAAAATAGGTTTTTATAAAACCGGGTTGTTACAAGTATTTATGCTCCCACCCATCCCCTAGGGCCGGCCGGCCCCATTGGGGCTGAACCCATGTGGTTCAGCCCCCATTCTGCTTTATTGTTGGGTTCGGGCTGAACCAGATGGTTCAGCCCGGTTTTCATTCTCCATCTCCTTCGGCCTTCGCGCGTATTTAAATCCACGGAAACATAGATCGTCCGGGGGCATAACACAGCCACATCGATGAAGTGTGTTTCCTCTTTGCGGGCCACTACATAGGAAGTAAAGAGATGATTTTTAGTTATGGTGTTGTAGTGTTGTCTTATTCCTAACCATGACCATATGCTTATCTTTGTCTAGATCGGGGAGTTGTGCAGCATTAGTCAGATGTGGAACGACCACTATATGACATTAAAGGATGTGCTCCTATCTCTCCAGGAGAAGCTTCCCGACTTCGAGGATGCGTTATACGCGATTAAGAAGAAGGAGAGTGATGCTTCTCGTTCGTTGCAATCAAAGTCCGACCTTTCTTATGCCCGGGCTGAGGTTGAGAAGATGCCGGAGGAGGCTTAGAAGACTGTGGCGGCTCACAAGGAAGCCATTTGTATTCTCAGGACGACGGAAACATAGATGAGCCTACAGAATGCCAAGTTGCCTCATCTTTGGGATGAGGTGGCCAGGTTTTCCTCTGCGCAGTAGGATGCTGACGTGATGAGATCTGTTGCGGTTGCAGATTATCGAGATTCCCTAACATTCATGGAGGAGCACTCCCGCATTATGGAGGTGAGTTCACCATTGAGGTGGACCAGCTTTTAGAGGACGCGTGTTAGATGGCCTTCCTAAAGGGCTTTGGGAAGGTCTTTGCCTAGTGCATAGGAGGCTTGGGTGTAGCATTGCGGGCCTTTGCGCGGGTTATGTTTCAGGGGATGATTTTTCTGATGTCGACATTGAGGGGTGACCCCAGCGACTGATCTATACTATGTTTTTATCCATGTTTGCACGCGCCGAATCCTCCGCTTCCCAGTCGTTCTCTGAAATTGCTTGTGATGACGATGATGTCTGTATATGCATACCTTGTGGAGGAGAGGCTCTGCTGGATCTACCGTCCAGATTCAATGTCTTTTGAAAATAGACATACTATATGCCATTTTTAGAAAAAGTGTTCAACATAAAAGTTGTAGATTTCGACTAAATACTTTTCCTAAAAATTTCTTTTAAAAACTTAATTTTTGGCCTGCCAGTATCCATCAGGCTGCAAATAGTCATTTTTTAAGTTGTCATTATCTTTGGGCTGCTAATAGCCATATAGGGGCTGCCAATATATACGCCCTTAAATTTTCGAGACTTTAAAGTTCACCATTTCCTTAGCATTTTCACTTTCACATAGACACGACAGCGACAATTAGAAAAGGACCCACTCAATTATTGGAGCAAGCCCCCATAGATAAAAGTTAAGAAAATGCTTAGGATCCGTTCGTTTCCACCATTTTCACAACCGGTTTTGGTTTTCAGTTTTCACGGTCCAAAAACAGGTGTTCGTTTGGCCATGTTTTGCACAGTTTTGGTTTTGAACTGAAAACGCCCGGTTTTCATTCCTTCTAACTTTGCCCAACCCCAAAACAGACCTACCGACGTCTGTTTTGCTCGGTTTTGAAAATAGAAAATAGCAGAAAATGTCTTCGCTTCTTCCCCGACAACTTCGTCCCCCTCCGCCATGGCTGCTAAAAAGCCGTTGCAGAAACTGTTCAATCTCAGATCATCGCTCCTGTTTTCCTCACAAGGTGGCCCTAATCAATCCCCCTGTCCCCCATCGATGATCTTCAACAGGCGTTGCCAATAACCGCGAGATCATCTTCCCCTGCCTACTCTGTTTATAGAACTCCCGTGAAGGCGATCGAAGAGGACGTGCTGGTGATGGATGCATTACGCGAATCCTATCCAGTGACGCGACGGGCTCACAAGCCCCTGGATCTGCACTCATCGTCTTCCTCCACTTCTTCCGGCAGCAGCACCCATTTCGGCCCCATCTTATTCAAGACGGAGATCTGCCGATCGTGGGGACAACGTGGGTCTTGCTGCCGGCAAGATGAAGAAGGCCTTGAGACTTAAACCATCCAAAAAAAGCCAGGGAAAGATAGCGGTGCCTCGAGAAACCCTAAACCTTGAAAATCGATTCAAACGAACATAAGTTTTCGTTTTGTCTCGAAACGAACTTGAAAATCATATTGCAAACGAACAAAAATTTTCGTTTTGCCCCAAAACGATAACACTTCTCTTTTCGTTTTGAATCAAAACGAAAACCGCAAATGAAAACATTGCAAACGAACGAGGCCTTATGCATTTTATTGGAATAACCTAAGATCATTAACGGTGATGTGAGAAACAAATTCTCACGGACCTGAGTGCACGCGAGAATTTGAGCTGAGATACTGCGAGAAATGCAACAACAAAATAATCACATTCAAACATAAAGGCGTATACGTGAAAACCCCCAAAAGCAGGATAAAAATCACGGGACGATCAGATTCCAATCCGGAAAATCTCCACTAAATGATGTTCAATAATACAATGACTTTTCTGTTATGTGAATAATGCAGAAAACAAAAATCACACAACCACAAATAATGAACACGATGTGATTTACGTGGTTCAGCAAGAAACGGCTACGTCCAAGGGGAGGGGCTATTCACTCACCAGTGAGAGAAAAAAGAGGTCAATACAATATTACAACTCCACACTCTCAACTTTTATTCTCTCAAAAATAAGAATCCTAACTCTTTATATTTATAGGAAAATTAGAGCTAACAAAAAAGTCAAAAATACCCCTCTAAAATAACAATATTCACCTCATCTCTTATTTGATGCAAACAAATATGAGATTGTAAAAATTTCTGAATGCGAAAAACAGAACACTAGGCGCAGGAACACACAACCACAATGAGCCCATGCAACCAAATAACAACTAAGGAAAGCGGGAATCTTGTACTAATCAAAAAATTCTGTGCATAGCAAGACATACATGACGAGACATGATTGCCAATGTATCCAATAGAAACAAAAAATTACCACCCAAAAAACCAAACAGCGCAGCCTCAAAAAGTAATTGTCAGCTCTGCTGCTAACTGCTAAAGGAGTCCGTTGAAGCCGCCTGGTCGCAAGACCGCAAACAAGCCGCGCGGAATACCCATTATTCTCGTACTAAAAGAACTCTAGCCACTGATCTGCAAGCCGCCTGACCGCGAGGTCGCCTAGCTGCCAGAACACGCGTACTGCTGCCACCGACCTGAACAAGCCGCCCAGAGGCGGACAGCTTATTGGAACTGGGAAGAAGTTGCAGAAGAAAAACCGCTTAGTTGCAAGCCGCGACCTGCTGTAAACCGCTGGTTGAACCCGCGGAGTCCGCATTGCCCCTGATCGCAGTCAGAACCAAGTTCCTGACTTTCCAGCGCTATTCGCACAACTTGCACAGCACAAGCCGGTCAAACCTCTTCAAACCGCGCGGATAAAAAATCCTAACCGCAACAACTTTTCGTGAGTTGACTTACTATTCACTCGGTTGATTATGATGTGACGGGGGGTCTTATTTACAGGTGCGAAGAGGAGTGTTATCACCGCCCTAAACGATAGGATAACCGTCTTATCTAGTGCGGGAACCAAGTGTATCCGTAAAAGCTGTGGATACACACCAGACCGTTGCGGCTTAGCCAAGTGAGAGACCGCCAAACCCAGCCAGACAAGATCACCAAACAGGCGAACTCAGCGAGTACACCCCAGTCCGCCCTCACTTGCGGACAGCTCCAGTCTGCAATAAGCGAACTCACAGTCAAGTCGCATAATATAGACTGCTGCCGAGCTCGGCAAACAAGGAACCAACCCGCGCAAGGCCGCGCGACCTCCCGGACAAGACGACCTGGACTTGGTCCAAAACCAGACCAAGTCCACACCAACAACCATCCCTGGTGCGAACACAACACCAGCGGATACAAAGAACAGTCCGCACAAGACCGGTGAACTCTAGAACAAGATGCACAACACTGGCCGACTTAGCTAGTCACCAGCCCAGTCCGCATAGACCGCCCGGTCTGATCACCGAGTGGCTTGTTTGTCACTTTCACTTCAACAATTTCAACACTCCCCCTTGAAGTGAGAAGTGGGGACCAGCCCTAGCAACCCCCGTAAACGAGTAAATGACCCTTTCGACAACGGTTTCGTGAAGATGTCTGCGATGTTGTGCTCGCTCCACCCGTGTGCAACCACAAGAGACCCTCCAACACCTTCTCCCGTATGAAATGGTGCTCAATCTCAATGTGTTTGGTCCGCGCGTGACAAACTGAATTATTAACCAGTTTCAGGGCACTCTCATTGTCACAGCGTAGCAGAGTAGGACCGCGCACTTCTTCATGCATTTCCTCTACTAGTCTCCTAAGCCAATAGCTTCCTGAGCTGTCAAGGCTGAAGCCTTGTACTCTGCTTCTGTAGTATAGACGAACATCGAATCCTGCGTCTTACTGTACTAAGAGATCCCTGCTGATCTACATGTGAAGACGTAACCGGATGTTGACTTCCGGTCGTCTGAATCTCCCTCATAATCAGCATCTGTATAGCCGTGCAAGTTGAAACTCGTGTCTCTCCCATAAAAGAGACCCATGTCAGAAGTAGACTTCAAATACTTCATAATGCTCCTTGTCCGCCATCAGAGGAGGCTTCTTAGGTTCCGTCATATACCGACTTAGTCGACCAACAACATATGCAATGTTTGGCCTCGTAATCGTCAAATAGATAAGGCTCCCCACGAGAGCACGGAACACTAGAGGATCTGGAAGTATCCTCCCCTCATCTCGTTGAAGCTTTATGCCAACTTCAAGAGGATTAGAGCAACTCTTCCCTTCCCGCATGCCGAATCGATGCACGATCCGATCCGCATAGCCCTTTTGGAAAACAATTATGTCACTCTCTTTCCTCTCAATCTCGAGTCCAAGGAAGTGTTGGAGCTCACCCAAATCCTTCATCTCGAACCGAACGGCTAGCTCTGTCATGAACCTAGCCACCTCCTCCTCGGAGTTCCCCGTGACGATCATATCGTCCACGTACAGCAGCACTAAGACATGAAGCTCCCCCATTTTCTTGATGAACAGACTCGAGTCTGAATTCGAGGCAGAATATCCGCAGAACTAGAGGTACTCTGCGGTTTTCACATACCATGCCCTCAGAGTCTGCTTTAAATCATAAAGGGCCTTCTAGAGTTTGCAGACATATCCTGGATGATTTTCAGACACATATCCAGGCGGCTCAACCATGAAGATGTTTTTATCGATCTCCCCGTAAAGAAAAGCATTCTTTACGTCTAGTTGTCACATCTTCCAGCCCTGACAAGCTGCCAACGCCATCACTACCCGAACTGAAGTCATTTTTGCCACAGGACTAAACGTCTCTTCATAGTCTTCTCCATACCGCTGAGAAAAACCTCGAGCTACAAGGAGAGCCTTGTACAGCTCGACGCTCCCCCGCCTTCTTCAGCTTGTAGACCCACTTACATGTCACAGGAGTAATGTCATTGACCTTGAGCGTAAGATCTCAAGTCTCATTCTTTCTGAGGGCAATCATCTCCTCATCCATGACATCTTCCCACACCTTGACCCCAGTAGCGTCTTCAAATCTAGAAGTCTCTCACTCATCCAGAGGGCCTGCGAAGAAACATGAGACTAAACTCACCGTGTTTCCTTCTCTATATCGTGTCGGTGGTTTGATGGTCCTCTTCGATCTTCGAAGGGTCCGACCCTTGCTAACCACCTCAGCTGCTTCTTCTGAATCTACTCCGTTCCCAGGAAAACTTGGAGCATCGCTTCCCCTACTTCTTGAAACAGAAGCCTCCACCCCAAAGCTGGAAAACACCTGGAGACACAGGCATCTCCACCAGAAGATCCTTAACAGCCTCCCCCTGCTCGCCATCTGCTCTGCTTACCTGCAGCTCCACAGAAGAACCACCTCCATATGACGTCAGCTCGTCGAAGACAACGTCTCTCGAAACTACGAATTTCTTCGTCACAGGATTCAAACAGTTCCACCCCTTCTTCTGCTCATCGTACCTTACAAAGACAAGCTTCCTTGACTTTGCATCCAGATTAGTCCTGAGAGCATCTGGGATGTGAACATAGCAGGTCGATCCGAATACCCGAATGTGTTCCACGCCGGGCTTCTGCTTGAACATCATCTCGAAGGGAGATTTCATGTTGATCGGAATCAGAGACATCTGATTGATGACATAAGAAGCACAAGCTATTCCTTCTGCCAAGAAGGACCTTGGAAGGCCTTTAACATAAAACCAACACTTGCAGGTTTCCGTCACATGACGGATCTTCCGCTCTGCTACTTCATTTTGTTGTGGAGTATGAACACAAGTGAGCTCCCTTTGAATGTTATGTTTCCTGCAGAAGTTTGAGAACTCAGTTGAAACAAACTCACCTTCATTATCTGTTCTCAACTTCTTGATCCGCAGGCCAAGCCGGCTCTCCACAAGCTCCTTGAACTCCACAAACCACCGGAAAGCATCTGACCTCTCCTTCATAAAATACAGTCAAGTGTACCTTGAGTAGTCATCAATCAAGACCAGCATATACCTGCTACCTCCAAGACTCGCTGTGACTGTCTGCCCCATCAGATCACCATAGATACACTCCAATGGTGCTTTACATCTGGTCAATGACTTGTCAAATGGAAGGAGATGAGTCTTTCCATATTGACATCCCGCACAAACATGACCGTCGCTGAAGGATGACAATTTAGGCAAGTATTTCACAAGGCTCTTAACTGTCATGGTTTTTAGCTTGTCCATCCCAACATGCCCCAGCCGCTCATGCCAGAAAGCAACACTATCGTTGGTTCTCATCCGATCAACATAGGAACTTTTGATAACACAAACAAGTCTCTCACCCTTCTCCCAATATGAGCAACGTCAGCCTTAACCGCTGACACGTTGTGAAGAAACTTCACTTCTGTTAGACCAAACAGAATGTGATAGCCCGCATCTACCGCATTGGTCACAGAGAAAAGGTTATTCTTCATGCCCTGTACGTGATAGACACTTCTCAACGTGAGCGGACCATTATCACTACCCAAAGAAACTACACCCTCCTTCTCTACTGCATGAACAGTATCATCAGCGGTTATGATAGCTTCGTTACCTGAGAATGTTCGCAGAGAGGAGAATTTTGACTCATCCTCGGTGAGGTGGTGACCACACCCTGAGTCTACGATTCAGTCATCTTGGTAGTCGATGGAGGACAATGCACAGACACATGTGCCCGTCATGAAAGCACTTCCCCATCCAACTTCCTAAGCACTGGTCTCAGCCTTCTCCTTTTCTGCAACATCCCCAGGCTGCAGCTTGACCTTGCAGTCTCTCTTGAAGTGTCCTGGTTGGTTGCATCTGTAGCATTTATGCCACTTCTTCTTCTTCCAATCTCGCTTAGGAGCAGTGCTCCCTTCATGTTGATATGAAGTATGACCCTCTCCAGCATCAGGCTTCTTCTCTCATCTCTTCTTCTTTCCTGAAAACAACGTCTCACTACCTCCTTCAGAGATAGTAATCACAGCCATCTGTCTGGCCAAGCTTTCCTGTGAAACCAGCAGATTCTCCAGCTCTAGCAAAGGTGGCTGAGTGGCCCAGCCTTGAACTGAAGTGACGAAGATCACATACTCCTTCTGCAAGCCGTGGATTATGTGCATCTTCAGCTTTGCCTCAGAAATAGGCTCATCGGGGCCCAGCGCTGAAATCTCAGTGCATAGGTTCTTCATTTTCAAGAAGAACGTTGAAATAGGGAGATCATCATGAGTGGCCCTTGCCAACTCATTCTCCAGAAACTGTAGCCGAGCTACATTCTTTCTGTTGAACAACCTATCTAGGGAAGTCTAAATTTCCACAGCAGACCCACATTCAATGATGCGGTTAAAGAGTTCCGGTGAAATAACCCGAGGCAGAATGTCCTGAAGCCAGCTTGGTTGAGAGACCATATTGCATTTACACTTTCAGCATATGGGGCTGAAATCCCTTGTCACTTCAAGAAGGTTGTAGAGTGCCCTGAAGCAAATTTTTGGAAGGATGCGATGAATGAAGAGATTACTTCTCTAAATAAAAATGCTACATGAAGATTAGTGAAGTTACCTACAGGTAGAAAAGCAATTGGATGCAAATGTGTATATGCGAAAAAAGAAGGATCTTATAGTGTTGCTGATGTGCGTTATAAGGCAAGATTGGTGACCAAAATTCTTTGCTTAGCGTGAAGGTATTGATTATGATGAGATATTTTCCCCAATTATTAAGCATCCGTCGATCCGTGTTCTTTTGGCCTTAGTTGCGCAATATGATCTGATTTTGGAGTAGCTTGATGTGAAGACTGTATTTTTGCACAGAAATTTGCAGGATGGAGATCTATATGAAGCAACCACTTGAATATGCGACTCATAGTGACATGGTGTGCTAATTGGACGAGTTGTTTTATGGTTTAAAGCAGTCACCAAGGCAGTGGTACAGAAAGTTTGATCAGTTTATGCTGAGACAAAAGTACACACGAAGTCAGTATGGTCACTCTGTGCATATTTCAAGAAATTAGCTTTTGACGAGTTCATTTATCTTCTATTGTATGTTGATAATATGTTGATTGTCATTTCAAGTCAAACGGAGATTGATATAATGAAGATGCGGTTCTTAAAACAGTTTGAGATGGAGTTTGGTGAGGCTCGCAAAATTTTCGGAATGGAAATCTGCAGGGACAAGAAAGCTGGAAAAGTTTGGCTCACTCAAAGAACGTATATTGAGAAAGTGTTGAAGAGATTTGAGATTGATGACACTACAAAGACAGTGACTCTACCACTGACAGCGTATTTTCAATTGAATGCTGACTTGTGTCCCAAAGACGACCAAGAGAGGAAGGGAATGAAGCTAGTTCTATATTCCAGTACAGTTGGTAGTTTGATGTATCTCATGGTTTGTACAAGACCAGATATTGTACAAGCTATTGGCGTGGTGAGCAGATTCATGTATGATCCAGGCTAGAGTTATTGGCAGATAATTAAATGAATTCTGAGGTATCTCACGAGTACAATTGATGTTGGCTTACTGTATGAGAGACATCAGTCCAGTGTTGGGTTGTGTATGGGCTACACTGACTCAAACTATGCAGGTAATATAGTTAGGCGTAGGTCTACGATCAGATATTTATTCACATTGACAGGAGGTCCAGTGATTTGGAGGTCGACTCTGCAGTTGACAGTGACTTTATTTACAAGACTGAATACATGATAGTGATAGAAGTTATGAAGGAGGTCATCTGGATGCATGACTTATTGGATGATTTGGGTGTTTAGCATAAGCCTTTAACTGTCTTTTGTGACAGTCAAAGCGCGATTTTCTTGACGTACAATTTAATGCATCATGCTCGTACCAAACATATTAATGTAAGGTACCACTTTATTCGAGACTTGATCGAGACAGGCGAGGTGCTTTTGAAAAATATTGATACCAAAGAGAATTCAGCAGACATGCTCACGAAGATGCTTTCAGTTCAGAAGTTCACATATTGCAAAAGATTGATGAACGTTTGAGTTCAGAGATGAGTGTCTTGAGAGGCACTTTTGAAGAACTACGCGTGACTTGATCTCGTGGGAGGGGGGTACATAGGCAGACACCTTGGCGCAGCCGATCTGTGTTGATGTTTATTGTTTCATCTCAGTTGAAATTGTTGAACTGAAAGTGGCAGCCTGCGCGGGTTGTTTGGGAGGACTTTGCGGACAGTCTTGGCGGACTCGGTGATCAGACAGGGCTGTCTGTGCGGACTGAGATGACGACTAGCTAGGCCAGTCAATGTTCTGCAGCTTGTTCTGGAGTTCGTCGGTCTTGTGCGGACTGCTCTTTGTATCCGCTGGTGTTGTGTTCGCACCAGGGATGGTTGGTGGTGTGGACTTGGTCTGGTTTTGGACCAAGTCCAGTTCGGCTTGTCCGGGAGGTCGCGCGACCTTGCGTGGGTTGGTTCCTAATCCGCCGAGCTCGGCGACAGTCTATATTATGCGACTTGGTTGCGAGTTTGCTTATTGCGGACTGGAGCTGTCCGCAAGTGTGGGCGGACTAGGGTGTACTCGCTGAGTCCACCTGTTTGGTGATCTTGTCTGGCTGGGCTTGGCGGTCTCTCTCTTGGCTAAGTCGCAGCGGTCTGGTGTGTATCTGCAGCTTTTGCGAATACACTTGGTGCTCGCACTAGATAGGGCGGTTATCCTATCGTCTAGGGAGGTGATCACACTTCTCTCCGCACCTATAAATAGGACCCCCCTTGTCACATTATAATCAACCGAGTGAACCGTAAGTCAACTCGCGGAAAGTTGTTGCGGTTAGGATATTCTATCCGCGCGGTTTGAAGAGGTTTGACCGGCTTGTGCTGTGCAGGTTGTGCGGATAGCGCTGGAAAGCCAAGAACTTGGTTCTGACTGCGGTCAGGGACAGTGCGGACTCTGCGGGTTCAACCAGCGGTTTATAGCAGGTCGCGGCTTGCGACTAAGCGGTTTCTCTTCTGCAACTTCTTCCCAGTTCCAATAAGTTGTCCGCCTCTGGGCGGCTTGTTCAGGTCGGTGGTAGCAGTCCGCGTGTTCTGGCGGCTAGACGACCTCGCTGTCAGGCGGCTTGCAGATCAACGACTAGAGTTCTTTCAGCACTGGAATAATGGGTAGTCCGAGCGACTTGTTTGCGGTCTTGTGACCCAGCGGCTTCAGCGGACTCTTTTAGCGGTTTGCAGTAAAGCTGGCGGTTACTTCTTGAGGCTGCGCGGTTTGGTTTTTTGGGTTGTAATTTTTTGTTTCCATTGGATACATTGACAATCATGTCTCGCTATGTATGTCTTGCTATGTACATATTTTTTTGATTAGTACAAGATTCATACTCTCCTTAGTTGCTATTTGGTTGCTTGGGCTCATTGTGGTTGAGTGTTCCTGCGCCTGGTGTCCAGTTTTTCGCATTCAGAAATTTTTACATGGTATCAGAGGGATCAGAGGCTGAGCAGTGATCAATCTGTTGTTGCTTGTTTGCTTCTGAGAGTCTAAGTGACCAAAGTGTTTGCAATGGAAGGAGGTTATGCAAGAGGTCTTGAAATCGAACTTCTTACACCGACTAACTACAAGAAGTGGAAGTCGTGTATGCAGAGTTATCTGTTGGGCGAGGACCTTTAGGAAGTCGTCATAGGAGACGAAAAACAGGAAGTTTACTGCTGCTGCAGGTGCTGGTGCTGATGCGGTTAAAACTTGGAGGAAGACTAATGTTAAAGCTGAGTTTGCTCCATTTTAGTAAGCACAATTAAAATTTTGTATGCCCGTTGCACCCATCGTCGTTACTTTGTTTGTCAAGTACGGGCGAAACCCGTGCTGGGGTGGGCGAGCCCGCCCTGGGCACGAGGCCCGGAGACCCTCGCCGCCATGGTCCGAGTACTGTCTCGCGGGGCACGAGTGCCGGAGGCCCGTGCCTATCACTCGTAGGTGAGTGTGTGTGTGTATATATATGAGTTTGGAAAATATAAGCTCATATTTTTTTAAGTCTAAAAAAGTTTTGAGTTGGTTCTCTCACAATACACGTCGGAATTAGGTAAATAATATATGCATTTTATAGCGAAGAACGAGATATACAACTTTCATGTTGAACATTTTTCCAAAATTTGCTTAGGTTTAGCCGGAATCTGGCACAAAAGGTTGCTGACTCGAATTTTGAAATTTATTAGTTATTATATCCATAGCGCTGAGAGAGAGCAGGAAGTCAAAGTTTTAAGGTTTGGCAAGGCAGAAAAGTGGCTAAGTCCACAAGAGTTGAGTGAAGTCAACTCACTCAATATCATATTGCCAAAAGCGTTGAGTCATGTTGTTTCTGTCAAAGCCAAAGCAAATCTGTCACAGAAAATTGGTTAAGTCCAGAAGCATTGAGTGAAGCTTTGATCACTCAACGTCATGCTAGGTCTGTCAAAGCCAAAGCAAATTTGTCACAGAAAATTGGTTAAGTCCAGAAACGTTGAGTGAAGTCATTTCCCCTCAACGTCATGCTAATTCAATCAAAGCCTTGGAAGAAAGACAGAAAATTCTATCTAAGTACAATAGCGTTGAGTGAAGACAGCTCACTCGACGCCAAAAGGAGAAAGCGTTGAGTCATGCTGTTGCTGTCAACGTCAAAGGGAGAAAGCGTTGAGTGCAGTCAACACACTCAACGCCTTCATTCAGAGCAGAATTTTTCTACGTCCAGAATCGTTGAGTGTAGTAAACACACTCAACACCTGCCATGTATTCCACCTGAAAATCATAGCCCAGAAGGTGTCTCACCCAACATTATTGTGGCACCATCGTCAATCGTTGTTCCAGTAAGTATTTGATGCTAAAATGGTCGGCACGGATCAGAAAAGAATTCCCCCACAAATAGGGCCGCTGGTGGACGGCCTTTGCCAGGACGATGAGCTCCTGATCATAGGCGGGAAGCTTCCGATGGTTGGAGAGCCGTCTTGCGGCTAAAATAAGCAATCGGGTGGCGGTCCTGCTGAAGTACCGCGCCGCACCCATGTTCCAAAGTATCACATTCCACCCGAAATTCCTTCCGAAAACTGGTAGCTGGAGAACTGGGGCTAAGACTAAAGCCTGCTTTAGAGTTCGAAAGGACTCCATGGCAGAGTCGTCCCATGTAAAGCACTGGCGACGCAAGAGAGATAACAAGGGGGCAACAATGATCGTGTAACCCTGGTCGAGGTGCGAATCCCAAGTTTTGTTGCATACAAAAATATCATCGTAGAAAACAAGGACACAACGACGGAGGGTATGAAATACCTCATTCATGAGGCCCTGAAATGTAGACGGGGCGTTGGTGAGCCCGAACGGCATCACCAACAACTCGAAGTGGTCATGGTGTGTCCGGAAGCGGTTTTCTCCACGTCCGCTAGAATCATACGGATCTGGTGGTACCCCGAGCTAAGATCCGACTTGAAGAAATAGCGTGCGCCATCCAACTCATCCAAGAGCTCCTCAACAACTGGAATGTGAAACTTGTCTTTCACTATCTGTGCATTCACGGTGCGGTAATACACGCAGAAGCGCCAAGAACCGTCCCTTTTTGTTGATTAAGAGGACCGGTGATGTAGACCCGAATTAGGGTTTCAAAATATTAAATATTTTATGGCAAAAATATTTTATTTATTATAAGTAAAATTAGAATTCTGAGAATTAAAGGAATTTTTAATTTTGAAAAGAGGGCGAGCGGGCCAAATTGAGATGTTCGCGCGTAAACCGTCTTAATGACAGGCTTCAACAAATCCGTTATTCGTTATTTGAGTGAAACTCCCTCAAGCGTCTAACGATTTGAACCTTTGCGAGACGTGTACATCCACAAGCAAGATCACAAGTAATAATTTACGAAATCACGATAATTCAAGCGGTCGGAACGTTCGATGCGAGCTCATTAATTATTTAAATAGCGCATAAACTTAAAACTAAATAAATGTGAGCAAAGTCAGGTAAGATTACCACCAGAGGGGGTGCAATTCCATAGTCAGGCGCAGAAGGACAGCTGGCGGATCGCTGGAAGAAAATGCTGGAGTCGACAGCAGAATCCGCGTGCGGTGTGGCGTCAGGATGGCCTCCAGAGGGAGAAGAAACGACTGTCACCTGGTGTTCGCCGAAGGAGGTCGGGCCGCCAAGAATGGCAGAAAATTGCTGGCGTCGGGCGCTAGGGCAGTGACGGTGGCCACAGTCGTCGTCCGGCGGCAGGGACTAGCAGAGCTCTCTAGGGCAGTGATAGAGGCCGTCAATGTTGATGTCGAAGAGAAACGTTGGCGCAACAACAGTCGGGTCGCTGTACGGGGAAGGGGGCGGCACAGGCAAGGCAGAATAATCGATAAGAAAATCGTTCCTTCTGCTGTCCGGTCTGCCCTCCTCTTTCATCGGGTTGTTCTTTAATAAGGATGCCAATTAATTTTTCCAAAGAGGGAGGGCCAGTCAAATAATATTTCCAAGCTATAGTTTCCAAAATTAATTTGGCCGGCCAATTAAAATTTCCTAAAAGATTGATTCCGTTGAATAACTTTCTTGTAGCAGTCTCAAATATTTATTTCCCATAGCTTTTTTTCCAAATGATAGCATATTCTGGCTTTTGAATTTATATTTAAATTTATATGTTTTTAAATAATTGTAAGCTTGCCTGTTACGTTCTACCTACCTAAATTATCGGATCTATTTATTTAAGATTTCATCGGACGGTCAACCCGAAGAGGCGAACAATTTCAAACAAAAGTAGGTGCGTGAAAAAGACACGATAATAATTAAATGCATAAAAATTAAAATGTGTGACTTATGATTCGGCGAAGGATGCATCATCCGACGAGGAGAAGGGCGAGACGCTGTGACGGATGTTGCCTTGCTGAAGCATCTCAGTACATTGTCACTCAATCTCATCCTTCTGTAGGAAGGGATAGCGGTATGGATGGACAACCACCGGGGTCGTGATGGGAAGGAGGCAAATACGGTGATCTTGGTGGCGCGAGGGGGAAGCCCGATCAGTGCGTCCATGTTGTCACTGTACTCATGAAGAAGGGCTGAGAGGCCCGACTACTCGTAAGAATCAGGCTAGAAGGAGAAGGTGTGGCCAACGCCCGCCTTCGGATGGTCGTGCCACGCTGTCACGGAGGGTCACTGTCCCTAGGACATCGTCAGGGCCTCCAAATCCCACAAAATCGGCTCGAGGGTGCGTAACCAGTGCGTCCCTAAGACGGCCTCGAAGCCCCGCAGGGCGATGATGAAGAAGTCCACCTGAGAGTGATAGTCCATCACAATAATCAGAATGTCCCGGCAAACCCCGGTGCACACCATCGCGGTGCATTTGGCACAGCGACATGCAAACGATTGCGAGTGGTAATGGGTAGCTGTAGTCGCTGAGCAGTGAGGTCATTGATGAAACTATGTGTACTACTTGTATCCATGATGACAAGTAGCTGGTGGCCCGCCACGGAAATGGGCATCTGCACCGTGTCCCTAGAATGTGGGCCCGACATGGCATGGATAGAGCTCGCAGGGTCCCTTGGCTCGTCATCCTCGGCTTCCCCGTCTGATGGGTCATCAACCTCAAGCCAAAAGAGACGCTTACACTTGTGTCCCCGAGTGTATGCCTCATCACAATTGAAACAAAGACCCTTCACATGGGCGTTCGACCGTCTCCTAATTGGACAAATGCCAGATATGTGTCGGGCGCTCGCCGTCTTTGGGTCGTGCCACCCCCGGAGGCGGCTGTGGATGATTGTGGTGCCAGAAGGAGGTGTCGCTGCTATGACGCCCCATGTGGGGATGGTCCAGTAAGATGCGCCTCTCGCAGATACGCGCGTGACTCATGGCGATAGTGAGGTCCGACAGGTTCTGGAACTCCACATCCATTCAGAGGCGGTCATGTAATCTCGCAGTGAAAAAAGCCACCCGGTGAGCCGCTAGGACCGGCGGGGCGCGGACAAGGAGCAATTGAAACAGCTCCAAGTAGTCGTCAATAGAGCTCGACTGCTTCGGTGAGATCAAGTCGCCAATGGGATTGGTGCGGAGTGAAGGCCCGTAGCGCATGTTGTACTGAATTTTGAAGTCATCCAATGTGAGGTGTGGCTTCTCCCATTGAAGCTGGGAAAACCACAATTGTGCTTGCCCCATCAGGTGGAAGGAGGCGACGCCCAACTAATCTTCCCACGGTGTGTGCTGTGCCGCAAAGAAATGCTCGCAACGGGTCAACCGAGGCAAGGGTATCTTTGTGGCCCACGAAGATCAGAAAGTCCAACTTAACAAATCGTGGCACCGTGGAATAGTCAGAGCGACCCGATAGATCGGTCGGCGTAAGGTGATGTTGTTGCCCTGGGACAGATGGAGAGGAGACAGAGGCCGTCCGTGCAGGCGGCGACATGCTGTCTGGCCGGATCTCGACGAGGAGGTTTTGTTGGTTGTCCGCCATCATGTTCTTGAACGATTCCAAAGTCTGGGCCAGTGTTGGCCCTCCTTGAGTGTCGTTGGCCATGAGGGGTGATGGCCGGAGCGGGGGAAAATCTGGTAGGGGAAGTAATCCGGTGGAGGCGGCGAGTAGAGAATCCTCTCCGAGGGAAGATCCATGGAGAAGGGCGACAGACAGTGTGAAGCGGCCTGGATTGGTCGGGGCGGATCGACTTCCGTCCGGATCGGTCGCAGGAAACCCGGAGCGGCTCGGCTAGGGTTGCTGTAGCCTGGATCGGGGCTATCACCAGCGTCGGGATGGAGCGGCGGAGGTGAAACGACGCGAGTGGCGGTTGGAAGGATCGGTGGCTCTGATGTAACAACCCGGTTTAAAAAAATATATATATAATAATATTATTATTATTAATAATAAAACTTAACCCTATTTAACCTAAACCCGCATCTTTTCCCCGCAGAAAAACCTGCATCCCGCCGACTCCCGCATCCCGCAAAGCTGTAGCCAACCCGTCTCCCGCTCCCTTGCCGCCTCCCGATTCTGGCGCCTCCTCTGGCTTCTTCCCGCCAAGCTGACGTCTCCCTGCTTGTCTCCTCCTCCTTCATCTCAGGTCGGCGACAACCCTAGCTCTCCAACACGGCGACAACTTTAGCTCTCCAGGCTTGCGGCAGCCTTAGCTATCCAGGCCGGCAGCAGTGGCTTCTTCCTCCAAGAGTCGGTAGTCTCCGCCTCTTCCTCCCCATTTCTCGAGGTCGGCAACCCCTCCTCCGTCCTCGGGGGCCGACAATATCAGATCTCGCCTCCTCTCCCTCCGGCAAAAACGATTTCTCCTTCCTTCATGGCTAGCTCTGCTTCTCCATTCTTCCAAGGGGCGGCAACCTCCTCTCCTAGGGCTTACAGCCCTAATTTCTCTGATTCCTCGTCATTTTGGCCGGCAATTTCAAGAAGAGCACCTAAGGTTCCCTTGATACCCTCTCTACTCAGAATTTTTTGCCGGATTTCCCTCATTAGGCTCGAATTTAGTTCCTTTTAGTAAGGTCTACTCTTCTCCCCCTTCATTCAGTTTTTGGTTTACTTATAAATTTGTCTGGTTTTGTTTTGCTCAAATAACTGTGATCCATGTTTATTTTCATCTTGTAATCGTGTAACCATGAATTATTTTGATACTCGACGCCGTTTTTCATTTCGGTTGGTGGAATCTCCCAAAACCCTCTCTGATTTAGGTTTTGCCCAAGCCTAAGCGCCGCCTAACTCTTCGTCTCCGTGTGGTGTCTCTTCTTCCCTCATTCATGAGGGAGGTAAATCTCTTAGCCGCCTCTGATTCAATTTTGTAGCGAGTAATTGCTTGTGTTAACATAGTGATAATTTTGCTTTATCGCTTCCGTCGTTCTTGTACAGGTTCAAAATATGATTTTTGTTTTCGCTTGTACTGCTCAGCCGTCACCGTCAGTTTCTGCTTCCTTCAGGCATGTAGAGATCTCTCTCTTGCAATCATTGAATTCCAATTATTTGATTTGTTCTTCTGGTTATACGGATTCACCCATGTTTGTTTATGTTGTCAAATGAATTGAAGTATCGAATGTCTAATCTGGCAAATTAATGTCTTAGGGTTAATGTATTTGAGATGTCATGAGATTGTGATCGCAGATAATTTTATTTGAATATTCACTTAGATGAACAGATTTCTTGTTTGCTGTATAATTCGAAGTATGTTGAATTTTTGGGAGTGATTAACAAATATTATATTGACAATTATTGAAAATTATATGAATTGGATTCACACTTATATGAGTTGCATCTTATTTGACGAATAATTTGAAGAATAGTAGATCGTTAATCAGAGCAACATTGTCACGACAATAATTATAACGAATTCGGCTTAACACATATATGATTGGTGTTTGGAAATATCATGCTCGTAACACATGTTTACTTGAGAAATAATCGTGTCTTGGAATAGATCAATTTAAATGAATATTTGGTGTCCAGAAAAATAACGTATTGTAATAGTGTCACACGTGAATACTTGGACCCGCAACCATAAGTCCATTATCTAGTTCTTTGTATCACCGAATTTTGTTTCTTAAGTTTGTCTGGTTCTAAGTCTTGAGCGAATGTTGCTCGATAACTCAATTCTCTTTTTTACACGTTTATGAACTCTAATCTTGGACAGTGAATCGCTAAATTTGTAGCAGATTTTGATATGTTAGGAATCTCCCACAGCGTGAATCGTGTTACTCATAATATCGTAAGCAAACATTGAAGCGTGTCGGGGTCACTTGAGTTGTAGCCTTCACGGTGCTAGTTGGTACCCAGTAAGACTCCTTGAGCCGGTCCTGGGCCGTGACGATGGTCACTACAAGAAGGAAGTTTTTTCTAATCCGGACTGAGTGTGAATCATGCACATCCACTCAAAACACCTACACACTTCATTGATTGCAGCTGATGATATTACTTGTTCAATATATTATGCTTCGGGGTAAGTTTAATTCAGTTTTTTTTGTTTGACTGTTCGACCTGTCTGAGTTGGTAGCTCTGATTTATGAAAACTAGTATACTCGTATATTTCTGTTTCTATTACTGTTTTATACTTTACCTTGCTCACTCTGCTTATTTCAATGTTCTGAGGCTTTTCCTTTCTGTTTTGGAATTTTCTTAGTATTCGTGCAACTCCGCCAGGTTCTCGAGCTCGATCTGATTACAGTTTCAGGTTCTATGTTTACATTTCTTTACTGTCAAAGAAAAGAACGAGAGAGAGAGAATAAGAGAGAGAAAGAGAAATTGAAATTACTTTTTGCTTTCTTAGTCCATGCCCTCCCAACACAACATAAAGTCCTCAAAATAAAATAAAAGATCAAAGTGCCCTCTCATAAGGCTTAACAAATTATGAGGTTAAAATAACAAAAAAAACATGCATAAAATATTGAAATAGGGGATAAGAGTTCAAGCGCGCGCTGCTTGTGATTCACAACGCTTGTTGGTTATCCCCCAACGAGGATCCGTAACAGGTTCTCGCCCGATCGTCGACGGGGGCAGGCCCTTTGCAATCGTAGGTTGTAAGTTTGTCGCTCGGTGTAGGGGGCAGGTCCCTTTCTTTTCGGGGGTTATCGCTCGATCCTTTGGAGATTTGTTGATGGAGAACGTGGTTCCCGTCCGATCGCCGAGGGGAGAGGCCCTATGTGACCGTAGGATGTGAGCTCGCCGCTCGGTGTAGGGGGCAGGCCAGACCCCTTTCTTATAGGGGGTCGTCACCCTAATCTTTGGTGATCCATTTCCTGAGACCTGCACCATAAAAGGAGTCAGAAATTAGCTTGAGCTATTTATTATAGATATGTTCACACGTTTATTCTCACGACTTATTGCATGCATTTGACGAGGGAAGAAATGAAAAATAGATCACTGATAGAAACAACGCGAGTTCCTCGCGTTCCAGGTGCAGGGGAGAATCTTTTTGTCTCGCAGCCTTAGCTTGTACGTGACAGGTTTCACGACGCAGTGACAATGAATGACCTTCCCACGTAGGAGAGCTTATCCTTTTGTGGACCTTTACCCACCACATCGACATTCTGGAAAACAAGGTCCCTGATATTGATCGGCCTTGACTTTACTCTTCTACCGTAGAATTGCGCTACGTGGCTCTCATACACGACGATACACTGCGCGGCTCTGTCCCTAACCTTCAAGATGGAGGATTGTGCGGAGTGGTACTTGTGTTAGCACTTTGATGGTATGGGCTTGGAAATACGTCTTTAGCTTCCTTGCGGAGAATGCCAGAGCCAAGGACGTTTTGTAACCTATGGGGTATTTGACTTTAATGTTGGTCAGAACCTTGTTGAGATAATACACTGGACGCTAAACCCCTCCCTCTTCTTTGACTAGCACCGAGCTAAGAGCATACAGTAACACAGTCAGGTACAAGTACATGGATTCTCCGATGATGGGCTTCAAGAGCAGTTGGGGGGGGAGTACTGCTTGAGAAGCTCGAAGGCAGTCTATCACTCGACCATCCACTGGATCCCTGTGTTGCGAGCCCCTCGTAGAGCCTTGAAGAACAAAGGTACTTCTCCCCCGCTCGAGCTAAGAAATGAGAGTGTTGATATTATCCCATTGAGGCCCTGCACCTTCTTGATAGAGTGAGGGGGCGACATTGCTTCCATTGTCTTAATCTTCTCGAGGTTGGTCTAGATTCTTCGGTGGGTTACCATGAAACCCAATAATTCCTCAGCAGTTATGTCGAACATGCATTTGGTGGGATTGAGCCGTATCTGGAAACGACGAAAGAGTTCAAAAAACTTGTCCAAGTATTTCAGATGGTCGTTGTGGCGGACGCTTTTCACTAATATGTCGTTGATGTACACCTTCATGGACTGCCAATGAGATCCTTGAACACCTTTTTCATCAGCCTCTGGTAGGTTGCATCGTCGTTTTTGAACCCAAACGACATCGCCCCCTTGTTAGTCCTGAAGGCAGTCAGCGAGATTCATCTGATTCTGATTGTACGGTTGTACCCCGGTAAGCATCCATGAAACTAAGAAGTTTGTGGCCGACAGTGGTATCGACGAGCTGATCAATTTGGGGGAGCGAGATATCCTTCAGGCAAACTTGGTTGAGGTTATTGTAATCTACGCGCATCCTCCATTTCCTAGAGGATTTCTTTATCATCACCACTTTGGCGAGCCAAGTGGAATATTTTACTTCACAAATGAACTGCTCCCCCGGGAGTTTCTCCACCTCTTCCACAATAGCCTAAAGCCGGTCTATGATGAAGTTATGTTTCTTCTGGATCACGGGCCTGTATGCATGATTAATGTTTAGGGAATGACTAATTACATGTGGGTTCACCTCAGGCATGCCCTCAGAGATCCATGCGAAAATATCCTTGTTAGCGCAAAGGAAATTTGCGCACTCCTCCCGCTCCTCGATGACAGAAGCGACCCGACTTGCACAACGTGGGCCGATTCCTTGCTGAAAAGCAAAAACCTCCACGAGGCCCTCTGCTGGTGTGCCACACTACAATGTAACCTCGTCCCATAGGTCAAAGGTGTCGATGTGGAGGGTTGTGTCCTATCCCGATTGAGCCCGCCACAAATAACAAAATCGCGTCGCTTCCTGGTCGTCTCGCACAATGCCCACCCTGGCAGGAGTTATGAACTTCATCGATAGGTGCGGTATGGAGGGGATAACCTTGAAAACCGCTTGGAGAGGTCTACCCAAAATGGAATTGTATGCGGAAACTCGCCCAGTGTGACCGGGAGAGTGATCATTATGCACTGTACGGGGTGATTGTCCAAATAGTACATTGGCCCTACCGTCGCGCTTTGGTTCTCCCATGCGAGCTTCATGCTTTGGAGCGTAGACATGAACATAACATCAACCGAGCTCTCATTGTCCATGATAATTCTTCTGATGTGGAAACAAAGGTATCTGATCTATGCGTTGATAACAAGGTGGTCTTGGTTCGACAACCATAACCCCTCCAAGTCTTCATCGGAGCAAGATGTTTGGGCCTTCGGAGAGCATCGTTGTCGCGTATATCAAAAAAACACGTAAATCCGGGAGGTGCAAGGGGAGTGAAATACTGATGCTGCTGAGGCCCCTTATCTCGTCGGGAATTGTTGTGATCTGGGCCTTAGACTTGATGCACGAGGTCAGGGTAGCTGGACATTGCTTCCCTCAGTAGTTCCAAGTAGAAGCTGTTGGGACAAAGCCTCCCGAGGAAAACACTATGCAAAAGCCCAAGGTCGACCCCTGGAATCTGTTATGATTCAGTAAGTCGATGACGGAAAAAAATTTTGAGCATCTCTCCGTCGTTCACGATAATTCCAGAAAGATGTGAGGGGTCTCAAATAGTTCGGCGGTTGGCATTGAACTGATCTGTGAATAGCTAGGTTAGCTCCACAAAGGTGTCTTTTTTCTCTTCTCTTAAAGAATGAAACCAGGTGTGAGCCGACCCCTTCAGATTTGTTAGGAACATCTGACACAGCAGATAATCATGGGTATTCTAAATCTGCATAATTGTTGTGAAGTGATTGATGTGCTCCAATTGATTATCGGTCCTGTTGAAAGTCTCGATGCTCGACAACTTGATTTCATCTGGAATGGGGTGTGCTAGTACTCGCAAGGTTAGCAGAGAGTCGTGGAGAAGGGGGTGTTGTGGATCTGCGGTCCGTCGCCAGTCGTGCTTGTTCTCTTGTTTGATCATATTGCTCTCCTCCTCGTGAGTGAGTCTACCGTCGCTCACCCGTGGCCTACCCCTCTCGAAAGGGGATTGTGCTGCCCTTCTCGGGAGTCCCGTCGAGCAACGCTGGTTGTGTGGAGCTAGCGGCGTCAGATAACTCGTCCTCAACATTGTCCTTGATGCGAGCAGTGTTTTCAGGCAAGACATGATTTGGAATCAGTGGTGTTCGACTCCCCGGTGCGAAGGCCGGGTTGGGGGTGCAAGAGGCCCTTATATTCCTCAGCAGGGTGAGCATCTCAGCCTAGCACTCCTCCATCAGGAGCATATGCTCTTTCACAAATGTTGTTGGCGCGACTCCGACTTCCTCAAGAAGCAGCTTGTTGTTGATGAGCGAGTTGGTGAGAGCTTGATCGGCACGCGCTCCGAGGATATCCTCGTAGGTATCATGAGTGCTTCTCCTTGCCATTACCAGTCAGTCAGGAGTACTATCACAAAGCAAGTGTTGTCTTCGGAAAATCTTCAGAGGGTTGAAATTACGTTCCCACAAACGACGTCAAACTGTTGTGGTTGTTCGATGCGCTTACAGGACCGATCGAGGTAGGCCGTCTTAGCTCGTGAGTGAGCTGAACGTGCAACCACCCTACACAAAGAACTAACAGTAGACATCGAGTTTTTTACATGGAAAACCCGAAAAGGAAAAAATCACGGGGTCAGACATAGCTTGGACGAAATCCACTAGTAGCAGCTGAGTATAGAGATTTGTTTTTCAGAAGATGACATGTCACTACTCGTTTACAAGTATTTTTGAGTATCCTTTGTTAGGCGGAGCGGAGTGTAACGCGGGAGCGTGCACTGGAGCGGAGCGCTGGAGCGCGCATTGGAACATACTTAAAAGCAGAGCGGGCACGCGGGAAGCGCGCGTTGAGCCGTAGAATGTGCGTCGAGTCGGGTCTTCGTTCTGAGCTGGACTTCCGTCTGCATCTCTTTGCCGGAAAATCTTGGAGCTCTCCTTCACCCGCTTCCCTCTCCCCTCCAAAATGAAGGCCTGGGCCCCACTTTTATAGTTTTTCAGGGGGTACCCAAGTAATTGTTATCTTTTGGCATTTAACGAGTGAATAGGCGCAGTCGGTGTAGGTCCCTCGGATCACCAATTTTAGGGATATGATGACCTTGCCCTCCGGGCGGCCCAGACAGCTTGGGCAGCCCGATCAGGCTCGTCAGAAGGGGGAAAAACGGGCATGTGACCTTTGGGGGCGTGTTCGGTGTGGGCGCTACGGGGGCGCGTGCGCCGCAGCCTGCGTGCACGCCTCCTGCTAGGGCGTGCGCACCTAGCGGGGGTGTGCGCCCTCCACTTAGGCACTGTGTGGCCGTGCGTGGGTGCTTGTGCGCCCCTGCGTGCTCAGGAAAAGGCATACCGGAACCATCACGGCGAGCTGGTTGACATTGCGGTGAAAACTTTACGGCTCAACCATTTGGAATTTTGGGGAACCCATCAGTAGCCATGAAAAAAGAGTGTTATTTTGATCAATGGAAGTATTTTGGATCTTCTATTCAGAAAAATGGGGATATAACTTTCAGAGTTAAGACGTGGTTATTAAAATGAAGAAGTGCCTTAGAGTGTAGTTTGATAAGAAAAGGTCGTGCGTGCTGAACTCATGAAATTATCATTTGTTTGAATGCTCAAAGCTATGATAAAAGTGATGATGATGAAAAATAGAGTAGATTGTGTTACTTTGATGTAATGTACTTGTGAATGGAAACTGTTCAGCCTATTCATGGACCTTACTGGATTAGAGGCATGCCAACTCAACAGATTACTAAGAAAATACTAACAAATTGGAAGAATTGGGGGAGAACAATCAAACATATTTCTTTAAACTCTTTGTTAGAGGCATGACACTCATCCAGCTTGTGACCTAGATCATCCAGTTGCGGTTGATCTGTTTTTTATGACCCTCATTGATCGCAATCGATTGTCAGTGATCATCTCTGTGATCATCTTCCTTTAAACTTTACCGCAAGTGAAGTTATGCAACATGCTTTCCTCACCTTTTTTCCTCCCGTTGCATCGAGGCTTTTGTCCAGTTAATTGATCGTCCTCTTCTTACCACTTGACATTCATTACTCATCTGAAGAGCGTAGAGACACCATGAGCTTCCAATCTCTCTTATGTGTGTGCCTAACTTAGCATCAATGGAGTTTAAGGCAATTGATATTGTTGCACGTTCTTAGATTTCTCATTTCGTGTCTGCTGCCGTGGACAACATGTTCTCGGTTCTGGTTGGTTCAACATCCACTGAAGATGCTCTGCTCTTGAATGATACCTGATTGCAACAACATTCTAATTTGACCACTATGACTACTGTGTTTTTAATTGAACAAACCATATTACTTGTTCTTGATCTATTCATCATGTTCTTCAACAATGTCATCTGTCGGGCATTATCCGCGGGGCGATTGTTGAACCACCACAAAATGACCCACATGGGAGTTTGGGACAAATGAGACACTAATGTATTGATGGTTATTCCACAACAGCTTGGATAGATCTATCTACTGGAATTGCATTCTCCTTGATACTGCAACAACCATTTAGACTCATGCAAGGGCTACCCTCTCCTGAGTCCTGACAAAGAAACTATGCACAAGTATACTGACTCTATTCTCAGATTGCTCAGCTTGTGTGAAATCTCTTTTTTTTTTTTGAAATGAAGATGTAAATTTTTTATTTGAAGCTGACCTTAGCTATAAAAAAAAGAAACAAGAAAGAAAATTACATAGGGAGGCTGTCCTGGGAAAGGATAAAAGAAAGAGCTTGGGTTAGGGGCATTCCCCTTTCCCACACAAAATCCCTCACACAGGCAAATTTGGCAATGTAATCAGCCGCAGAGTTGGTCCATCGATCAATTTGAGAAATAATGAGTCTTGGACAGTCCTTCATAAGTCTTGCAATCATGTTCTCAGCATCCCCTTCATGGTGCCCCGATAGAATCCGGTTGAGAGTAGAGCACGCAAGCGCGGAGTCGCCCTCAACAATAATACCCAGCGCTCTATCCATGAAATCCTTAGCAAGAGTGAGGCCCCGGAGGGCACTCCTAAGCTCCGACATGCTCACCGACCGGCTAATGATCCCAATTCTGCTAGCAGCGAGAAGCTCTCCAGCGTGGTTTCTAATGATACAACGAGGAGCTCACCGACCGGCTAGTGCAAGATCTCTTTGTTGCATAATACGAAGATTTTGAGAAGCCACGTTTTTTCCTTGCTACAAGGGTTGAACCCTGATTTTGATCACATTTGGGTTCACATATTAGGAAGGCAGCCTATGTCTTCCTTTGTTGAGACCTCCAACAAGAATTTGATGGACGTTAGTCTCTTACCCAAATCATTTTTGAGGAGTGTTCAGTTCTTTCAGCAACTAATATTCATCTACCTCCTTAGCCCACTCTCTTTCACGTACCATTGAGTCTATCTACGACTATTGTCGCAAAATCCGACATATGAGGGATAAGCGGTACAAAATACATAATCTCCCTCCACATATTAGGCACACCACTTGTGGTTAGGGATGTCTACGGGACAACACGCTGGTCAGTACATGGTCTTCCATCCTGCAACTCACTCTACTGACACTACATCTCAAGTTTGTACTTATTCAGATCTCTCGACAGGAAGTTAGCATGCAAGGATCTCAGACTGTGTAAATTCTTCTAGAGGATGGCTAAATAGACAGAGATAGCAATTGTGGGTGACAACCCAGTGCATGCTATGCTCATAGACAACCTACAACTTCTAGCACTTAGATATCTACCTCACCACTTACACAGTAGGTCATTGATTTAGGAACTATTGGACACATGGTAGTTTCGTTTCTCCGAAAGCCATTCTTCTTTCTGGAAAAGATAAAGTTATTCTTGCGGATGGCTCTCCGAAAACCATATCGGTCAAATGAAACAATGCTTGCAGCCACATATTTTCATAATACATTGTCCTTTTCCCTTCGTGTTTCTGCCTTCCTCTTAAGCCTTATTTTCATTAGAAGCTTAAATTACATGTTTTCACCCCCCTCTCATGTTGTTTCCAAGATCTGATGTTATATACCTTTATGTTAAGTCAGATTTTATAGAGTCAATTTTCATGTGTTTTTAGGAGTCGTATTTTATACTTCTTTTATTAAGAGCCTTTATGTGTCTTTACTATGAGTCTATGTTCTGCAAGTTATTATGAGTCAATATTGTGCGTACTTCAAGTCATTGTTTGTGTATATATAATATTTTTGGCGCTTTCATGTTTGGCCATATTTACGGTCCATATCATTTTGTAACTCTATATAGGTAGGCCCCTTTGGTCACGAATGGATATAAAGAAAAAATCTATTTATCTCCCTACCTAAATTGTTCTCATATATTAGGTTAAGGGTTTTGGTGCTCCCCATCGAGCACCATGTCTCTGTTAGTCATGGAAAGGCTTTTCTATCTTCGTCTGCTTTGTTCCTACCTCTGGCTGCACTAATAGAATGAAGGGGCAATCCCTTCTAGGGTTGAGACCCTCAACTCCACTGACTCGTCAAACCTGACTTCGAATCTTGCAAGGAGGTTCATATCATCTGAGTACAAAGCGGGGCCTCGTCTCTGGTAGTTTACAAAATGACTTCTATGTTCTAGATTGTGCCTCCACTTGCACCCTAAATTCCGCCATCTCTATGAATGTCATGTGTCGGTACCATCGGTTAGGGCATTTCTCCCATTGTGTGTTGTCTTATTCAATTTTTTCTTCTTCTGAGATGTTTCAAAATTTGCATTGCGATGCCTGTGAATTTGTTAAACATGTGCATTTATCTTGTTGGAATTATCGAGTCAATGTCCGGTCTATTAGAGTCTTTAGGAGTGAGTGAGTTTAGTCTCACATCTTGTGTTAGCAGTTATGAGTCTTGTTGTAATCCTGTAAATATCCCCTTTGTGGATGAATATTATGTACTCTTGATTTCTCTCTTACTTTCCAACATGGTATCAGAGCCAATGATCTGAACCCCCAACTTCTTTTACCCGTGGCCGTCACTCTCGCTTCTTTATTTTTTTCCGAACCCATCCTTGTCCTGCGTTTCTAGGGCTCCCAAAGAGCAGAATCCCGCCCGCTCCCGTCAACGGAATGGCCGCTTGATTCCATCGACGGGAGTGGTCCCTTCTTTTCCCTCGACGAAGATGTCGATCCCTCCGTAGATCCCATTGAGCTAGTTTGCTCTCACGCTTCTTCATTTCCGCGCATCCAAGACCTGCCGACAAACACGACGATGCAGGATCTAGTAAAAATAGATCCAATCGCAGCCTGTTTCTCCGTCAAAGCCCTAATCCCTGGAGTCTCTTCCTTCTTCCCTCAGATCGTGCAGTCGATGTGTCAATCCAGCCCGAGCACGCTTCGATCCTGCTTCTTCTGCCATCGATGACTACTGCCAATACTTCCTCTCCCGTCGGCAGCAGTTGGTGCTACTCCCGTTGGGTCACTGCTCCTGTCTTCCGATGGAGCCCTGCTGTTGATGCTACGCTCGTGCCTCTTCTTCTTCTTTTCGGCCGTGCTTTTGGATGCTCCCGGTGCTCCCTTTCTGGTTGAGCTCTTCTGCTACTACTGCTTCCGGGGGTGCATTTATTTCGCCGATGTTGAAGTTGTGTAGTTTTTTGGGGGTCATTTTTTGTGTCTTTATCAGTTTTTTTAGTGTTGTATTGTTCTATCTTTTTGCTTCTTAGGTTTACTGTGTGTGTTATGTCTTCATGCACATGTTATCCACGTGAGGGCAGTGTTAGGATGAGGGCGATTCAGATGTTCTTTCTCTTTGTTCTCCTTAGTCCCACACGACCTCCAGGCTTTTTGTTGTAACTTGTTTGTGTCTCCTCATGTTGTTTTTCAATTGGTTGTGTTGGGACACGACTGATGTTGATGTTCTAATCTCAGCGGGTTGTGTCGCGTGGGACCGTGTCACGCGGGACTGTGTCGTGAGGGACCGCCCTTTGTGCGGATTATCCCCGACTGATTATCCCCGACGGATTATCCCCGATCACTCGTTTGATGATTTGCTCTGCTTCTTTCGTTCTTTTTTGCATGTTCTGTGTAGGCGATATTGGTTGACCGGTTTCCAGTGAGTCCACGTCGTGCGTGAGTTAGCGTCTAGGAAGCACCAGTACGGGTACAGGTACAATACGCATCTAGTACGGCGACACAACAAAATTTTAATAACCAAGGGTATGGCGGGATACATTGTATTAAATATAATAAATATATATGTACATATCACAAATGTTACTATAAATTCTCAAAACAATAAAACATAAAACTTAAATAATCAATTGAAATATACATATAGTTTTAAATTTGTGATATATACATATAGTTTTTAAAACAAGGGTACGAGTCGTCGAGTACGGAGGTCGGGACCTGTTTTTTTGTGCATAAAATATTCATAATTATTTCAAATTTAAGGATGTTCATCACTCATTTTTTTCATCTTCCTCCGTATTGTTGGAGATCAAGACGTATTCAATTTCTGTTTCATTTAGAGATAAGTTGGCAACTATGAAGCACCGGTACAGGTACGAGCACCAGGTACGATAATAAAATTTAAATCGAATTTTTATAGTTTTAATAAAAAAGACATTTAACTATAAAACACATTTTGTTATTATAATAAACAAACAACAACTGTTTATATTTATGGGTCACAAAATGTTTTTTTTTGAAATACACGCAAAAGTCTTTTGTTTACTTTATAAAAACATACTCATATCACAATGTGCAGAACGACTTGCCAAGCCCAAGTGTATGTGCATACTATAGTAATAGGTGTACCCGTTGAGTATCAGGTACGTACCGGTACCGGATACGTGTCCCTCAAGGAAGTATATGTGCTTCATAGGTCAGCGTCATGTGTGGCTATGTCCCGGACTTGATTCTCCGGTTTGGAGTTTTTCCCCGGTGGCTCGTCTGATGTTTTGTCCTGCATCATCTACCTCCATTGTCATTATTTGTTGTGTCCAAGCTAAAGTGTCCTCCCTTCAACTTGAGGGTGAGTGTTAGAAATATCAAGTCAATGTCGGTCTATTAGAGTCTTTAGGAGTGCGTGAGTTTAGTACCATATCTTGTGTCAGCAGTTATCAGTCTTGTTGTAATCCTAAAAATAGCCCCTTTGTGGATGAATATTATGTACTCTTGATTTCTCTCTTACTTTCCAACATATCTTTTTAGTTATATTTCTTTACCTCATGTTGAACCAATTGTTTTAATTCATTTTGATGTTTGGGGTCTTTTCCCACATCATCCTTGTGATCATTATGGGTTACTTTTATCCATTGTCATACTCTTGTCATCGGGGTGTATCTCATGCATAGTAAGAATGAAGTCTTCTCTTGTTTTAAAATATTTAATGCTATGATGGTTATCTAGTTTATTGAAAGGGTTAAGAATTTAAAGAGATAATGGTATTGAATATACGGAGCAGGTTTTCCATTCTTATTTATCAACTCATGATATTGTTCACCAAACTTATTTGGTGGTTATCCCAACTCAAAATAAGGTTGTTGAGGCAAAGAGCATACACCTCCTTGAGGTTTTGAGATCTCTTCAGTGCGCCATGCATCTTCCAAGACCTTTATTGCAATGGCATAGTCCTCACCTCCATTTATATTATTAATCACATGTCTTTCAGTGGGCACAGTTTCACCTCTCCTGCTATTACTCTCGAGTTCCCCCCCCCCCCCCCCCCCCCCCCCTGCATCTCCAAGCTTGTGTTTTTGGGTGTGTTTCCTTTGTCCATATTCATAAGCCCAATCGAGGGAAGCTTGATCTTAGATCACTGAAGTGTATCTTTATTGGGTATAACCATATTCTAAGGGGTATAATTACTACCATCCCGGAGTTCGCAAGCGTATATTTTTTTGGAGGTCACTTTTTGTGAATTTGGGCCTACTTTCCTCCCTCACTTCAGGTGGAGGGAGTCAGTGTCCTACTGAAGAAAGTAGAGAACACCTTCACATTATTCCCACTATATACTTCATTCGTACTAGAGGTTCTATGGTCTATACTCGGTGACACAAAAACATGTGGTTGTCCGATCAGAATTTTTTTCTAATACCTGCTCCAAACTCGATTCAGGATGACTGACCAATAGTTCTTCCTTGTACTAAACATATCATTTTCCACTTTACCTCGTATACTTATTCCTCATCATTTCATCAAACCCTCATAGCCTCTCTTGCATCTACTTAAGAAATGCCGATGACCCTACAATTAACCCCAACACTAATACAATTCAAATGAATTCACGGTCAATTGTTCAAACACGTAATTAATTAGAAAATAGAAAATTAAAATTTGTGCATAGAGCCACGATTTAAATTAGGTTACAAATAACAATTGCACACCAATGAGAGTGCTAAAATTAAAAGTTTAGGGCGAATGAAATTACATTTCTATTGAAACAGGATGATGCAAGTGCACAAAGCCCAATATCATTAAAATATAGGTACGTGTCCAAACAATGTAGAGAATTAAAACAAAAATAAACTCAGCAAGCAATTGGCATGGTTGTGGAATAAGTGCAACTCATGGATTTGGGTGGGGATTAAAGCTCTGTGTTGGTTCAGATGTGCGGATATCATAGGAATAATAGGGGAGTTTAGATTTGGGGATTTTGGTGGAGGTTGTGGCAATTGGAGGTGGACGGGGTGGAGGGCTTAGTTAGGCACCGAGAAGAAGGAAGACTGGCCGATGGTGTGTGGAGGCTTATGAATGGCAATGGAGTGTGAGTTGGAGTGTGAAGATGAGGATAGTTCGTCAAAGATGGAGTGGGAAGGTCCTCGACTACGAAAGGGGCAGTGACATTGAACAGGGTTTGGGAAGTTGAGGGTTTGGCTTTGGATGCGGTGACAAGAGGTACAAATGTGGGATGCGGAGGCGGCTGCTCGGGCTTGTGCTTGGGGTGTGCACGGTTGAAGTCGCTTTCCTAGGGGAAGCACAATTTGTAACGAGTAGGAAAGGGCTAGGCTATGACTGTTGTGGCGTTGGTCAAGAGAAAAGTGGTGTATGGGGGGGCTTCAACATCTCTGAATGGGAGGACACGAGCTTCAACACCCTGAGACCAAGCGATTTTCAATCAGCATGTATCCCTGGATGGATCCACATAGGTTAAAAACTTGTATGCATAAATATGGGAGAATTCATGGTAATGAATCTGATGGCTCGCATCGTTCAATCAGATCATTTGCCCCAATTCTCAAAATGACAATCAAAAAAATAATGCAAAATCGCGTTGAAGCGAAGGTGGTTTTTGATCGTTCATCCAATAATCATAAAACTGTCAAACCTGAAAATAGAAATCCCAATTCGCAACTGATCTACATCTTTCTCTCTGATCCAGAAGTATTCATCTCAGATAAATAAATATTCTCATTCTCCTAGTGCAAGCTTGGCAGGGATCGATGTAGCTCCTCGAATACCAAGGATCAATAATAATTAGGCATCCTCTCCATTATGCCAAATAGTATCTCTGGTCCGAGCAATGTTAACTTGATTTTTTGGTCCAGAGTAGTGGTGGTGTCCTTGTGATGTTGTTGTGCCATTGTAGATGTTGAAGGCCCTGTAAAAGGTATAAGTTGTGGTTGGGGTGATGACTGAGGCCAGGGGAAATGGTACTGCTCGGGCTGAAGATTGGGCAGAAGTGGGAACTACATCCATGTTAGGGTTTGATGTTGGTGGTGAAAATAGAATTCATTTGGAGTTGGGTGCTGGTGGTGCGGTGGAGGCTAAGGTGGCAACGTCACCTGAGGACGAGGGTAAAGTTGGAACGCACATGTGGTGGCAAGTTAAGGGACCTGAAAACTAGGTGGCTCATCATCTAAAATCAAATCCTATACATTGTTTATAGAATGATTACTCAATTTTTTTGGAATACCAAGCTCATAAGAATTTGAAAGTTTGACTCGATTCCTCTGAAGACTATGTAAGCTCCGATTTACCTAACACTTAAATTGATAATTGTCCCCCAATGAGAACTTGTTAGGTCGTGTGTGAATTATCATTTGATCATCATTATTTAATCTTAACTTCCATCGGAATAATACGTGCAACAAAAGCAAATTTTGAACATACTTGAAATACTCCATACGTTAGGACTCTATAGTGCGATTATTGTCTCTCGAAAGGGGCTCATTGTTAGAAAGTTCGGTTGGATGAGGTAGCAACATGAACTGCAATTGATGAATTTGGGTGGAAATGGGTATGGATTCAGACGTACGGTTGGGGGATTTTGGTGGAGGTTGTGGCAATTGGAGGTGGAGGAGAGGGCTTGATTGGGGATCAGGAAGAAGGAAAACTAGCCAGTTGTTGTGTGGGTAAGCTTGCAGGTGAAGATGGGGTATGAGGTGGAGTGTGGGGATGAAGATAGATTTCCAGAGGTAGAGTAGGGAGGGAGGAGAGAAGTCGACAGAGATAGATAAAATCGTGGCTGGTGCTGAACAGGATTGGGGAAGACGAGGGTGTTGTTGTGGAGGTGTCGGGGAGACATTCAAAGGTGGGATGAGACTGCGGCTGTTGCTAGAGTTTGCAGTTGATATACTTGGAGTTGAAGTTGAGTGTATGGAGGGAGGACAGTATGTAGCAACGAGGGAAGGGATAGGATACAGGGCTGAGGCGGTAGCCAACACAGAAGATGGTGGCGCGGTGGGGGCTTCAGTACCCCCGAATGGGCAAGTATGAGATCGAGCAATTGTCAATTAGTTGCCAACCCTCAATCCTTTAGGTTAAAACCAACAACAACACACAAGCCTTTATCCCATTAAGTGGGGTCGGCTATATGGATCCTTTGTCTCCATTGTGCCCTATCTTGTGTCATAATCTAACTAATGCCTAAATACATCATGTCTTTCCTTATAATCTCACTAAAACCAAATGTACATAAATAGGGACTAGAGTTTAGATTAAATGGATTTGACTGCTCATATTAACCTACTGGATCATGTGGCTTAGCTCCCAAATTAACACTCAAAAATAGAAAAAAAATGGCATCAAAAAATGAAAAATCGTGTTGAATGTGGTAGCAGTACTTTACCGTCCATCGAATGATCCTAAAAATAGAGATCTTGAAAATGGACCCTAAATGGCTCCCGTTGCATGACTGATCTCCATCACGCTGCAATCATGCCTTGTGGTGCATATATGTTACAAATCAAGATATGTCAAATTTTTAATTTTACTTATCTTCTGTAATCTTATATTTCCTACATAATCGTTGATTTCTGTATGCAGGGGAGCATTTGAGGTGCTGGACTTGTTTACCCAATTCCACGGTACAGTTCATGCACATTTGTCTTGCCAAGTATCTCCGAAAGTTTATGACGTATCAAAGCACTTCCCAGGAACATTAAAGTTGAAGTTACTTCCTCGTGAAAGTCTGTGGCCCAAGATATTTAAGGTTAATGGTCCAACAAAGGATGATATTGCCCTGTACTTCAAGTGTGAAGTAGAAAGGTAATAAAGGAACATTTCAATGTGGTATCCCCTTGCCGTATTTCACTGTGGTAATTATGTATGTTCTCTTGATTTTATTCCTAATGAAATGCACATGAGAGTGGAAAATAGTCCCACATTGAAAGCAAACCAAGAGTTGAGTTCAAAGTCATGGCTTAAATTGTGGGTTAATGGGCGGTCATCCAATAGCACATATGCTTGCTACGGGATGGAGTAGGCCTCCAATGTTCCACCTTTCTTACAAGTGTTTTCAAGTCAATGATTTTTCCACCTTTCTAGAAATTCCTTATAAAATTGTCTTATATCTTATCCTTATTTTATGCTCCATTATATGTTACAATCTTTCAAATGCAGTCACAAAGAGAAGTATGATCATTTTCTTCAGCAAATTCATTCAAATGATTATGCATTACAAAGTTGTGTGGCAAATGTTGAGCTGCTTATATTCACGTCAGCACAACTACTAATCCATTCTCAGAGTGAGTCAGTTATATTTCATTAAATATATTTTATGTAACACAACTCGGGAAAAAAGTTTTAGCATCTTGTTTCAAGGTTCCGCAAGATTTCTGATTTTCCATTTGCATTCTGAAGATAGAAGGACATTTATATTATTTGATTTCATTTGAACTACTATTGGATAATGTTCTTAAAATTGTTTTCCCTATACACTATGTCACTACAGTTGGTCTAAAAGGGTTGTTCTGGTTAGGAATTGATCTGAAAATGATCAGACTCAAATACATGTCACCCGAACTCAGCCAGTTTGTTAAACTAGTTAAATCTCTAATCCAGACTTGACTCTATTAAACCCTGTTGGTTGACCTAATTCCAGCGGGTCCGCGTTGTGTGGGAATGTTACGGTTGCGCATGCCGACGGTGTCCAATCCCAATTTGGCGGCCCCCAGCCATGTCTGGACCCAGCTTGGACATGGTGAGCCCATCAAGAGAATTCAGGTTAGGCGAGACGACTTTGCTCGGCGGCGAGCCGCCCTCTTCGTCCTGGAGCCAGGTCGCCGAAGGGAGGCCAGGGGCAGGGGAGCCACGCGCCAAGACGATCGCAGGCGAGCCGAGCCCACCTTCTCGGGCTCGCCTCGGCAGGGAGGATCTAACTCGCCTTCTCTTTTTTGCTCGCAACCTATCCTGGTCTATCCATAGCCATTTTGAACAGCGGGATTTCGCTATCCGCTGACCAATCAGGGGTGTCAATAGCAAAAGTAAAAAGATGGAGGCCGCTATTTGCAGGCCATAAAGACGATTTTACCCCCGATTTGGGGTTTGCCTATAAATAAACCCTCAAGGCATCTTGGAGAGGCAGACCCAGCCTCCTTGAGCTTATGAATTTCGAAGAAGTCTTGCTCCGTGCTATCCAAGGTGTCGAGCTCAGCCTTTGAATTTGGGAGGGGAAGACGTGATGTGCGCTTCAGGGTGAGTGGCGGGACCTCCTCGTTGTAGCTCACCGAGTATTTTTGTGGGCAAACACTTTTTCCAGCTAGTGTTGAATCCAAGCTTTAACAGACCATCCTTGTGCACCCGACAACAGGTCAAGTAATTTGAACTCCTACCTCCCAGTTCGAACTCAGTTGAACCGGTGTCCGAGTTTCAACATTTTTAGTGCGGTGAGCGTGGACTGGCAGTTCTTGAAGAAAGTACCCGTCTGACGGTGCCATGGTGGGACAGGGAGAGCCAGGAGACGGCCGGGAAAACTCGCATCCCACTAGCGAGTTCGTGACACAAGGTCAGTTCGTCAACCTCGCCAGAATGATGAGGGTGATGCAAGGAATGATGCAAGATCTACTCGCTCAGCGAGGCGAGACGGTGACGCCAATTCAGGAAGTCGCCCCGCCAGGCGAGGCGGGTAGAGTTCAGTGACCAGGCAAGGAACACATTCAGGAAGATAATGACCAGATGTTCCGGCCGCGATTCCTCTTTGGAGGCTCCCCGACAACTCGCGCCATGGAGGATTAATCGGGGCGAGCTCGCCCGGGTCATCAACTCGCTCCTGTCAGTCCACTTTGCGAGTTGGTGTTGACGGTGACGGTTCCAGCAGGGTTCGTGGAACCACCCATGAATTCCTACGCCGGGATAGATGACCCACTGCAACACCTGCAATGGTTTGAAGACATGGTGTCAATCAGGCCAATGTCCGACCCTTTAAATGTCGGCTGTTCGCCATTACATTTAAGGGAAATACAAGTGATTGATTTCATCAGTTGTCGGCGGGGTCGATTTAGAGTTTCAAGGACCTCAGCTGGGGGTTCCTACTTCGCTTTTCTACATCGAAGAATAAGAAGAAAGAGGCAGAGTCGATCTTCTCCATCAAGCAAGGACCGCAAGAGGCGCTGGGGTCATACGTGGACCATTTCCAAGAGGAGACTATCCAATGCCCCAGCAGCAGAGGAGGGTGGAGGATCGGAGGGTGGTCCTCTATTGTGACTTTCATCAGACCGAGAGTCACGCCACCACAACTTGCCCCGAGTTCCTGGAGTTGAGGAGGGGGCAGGAGAAGGGATCCGGGAGGGGCGACGAGAGCCAACAGCGGCGGAGGCATGAAGGAATGAATGAGCAGGAGGAAGCGCACCGAGGGGGTGCGAAGACCGGATCAACCAAGGAGCTCAGGGCGGATTGGATCCATTCATAGAGGAGCGGGGATAGAAGCAACTAGGAAGGGGAGCCTGCACGGGGTCTATCAGAGGAGTGTGGCGTCCACCTCGCAGGCCTCGCTCACGATCAGAGAGATCACGTTCTCGGTGGAGGGTATGTTCGGGAATGAGAACCCCTTCCACGACGCGCTGGTGATCCAAGCGGCGGTGGAAAATTTCACGGTCTCCCGCATCATGGTCGACAACAAGAGCTTCGTTAATGTTGTGTTCAAAAAGGCATTCGAGGCCATGACGGTGGAGAAGAGGGTTACTTCGACTGACGGCCCACTTTTCAATTTTGCAGGAGAGAGGAAAGAGGTTGAAGGGAGAGCCGATCTCCTCGTCACTCTGGGAGGCACCACTAAGGTGTGCTGATTTGTGATCGTGGACGCACCCAGTAGCTACAACATCATCTTCGGAAGGCCTCTCATGAATGCGTTCCAGTGTGTGCCCTCTTTGTTCCATCAGTGCCTCATGTACAACATTGGAGGGTTGCAGATCCGAATCAGGAGCGATCCCAAGATGACGAGAGAGCGCCACCTTTGCGCTGTAAACACCTTCAACTGGGTGAAGGAGGCCAAAAGAGTTGAGAAGGCACTGGAGGAGGTGGCAAGGCTAGAAACTGCGAAAATGTTCGAGGAGAGAGAGATCGAGGCTGAGGGAGGAAGACCCGGGAAGGTGAAGGTCAGCGGCGAACTGACAGAGTAAGACAAAGAAAAACTTTTGTCCTGCATGGAGGAAAACACCGATATCTTTGCGTGGAGCGCGAAAGACATGCCTGGAGTAGACGCAGACGTCGCGTGCCATCACCTCAACTTGGAGCCAGAGACACACCCCATCCGCCAAAAGAAGAGGAAGACAACTACAACTCTGGCAGAGCCCATTCCGTGGCGGTGAAGAAGCTGCTGGATGCAGGGTTCGTGAAAGAGATCCAGTACCCGAGATGAGTCTCAAATGTTGTAATGGTGAGGTAGGGGATGAAAGATGTAGGATGTGTATTGACTTTTCAATGCTTAATAAACACTGCCCCAAGGATTGCTACCCCCTGCCTAGAATCGACGCGCTTGTAGATTCGGTCATCGGATTCCCAATTATGAGCTTCTTAGATGCATTTTCTGGTTATCACCAAATACGCATGCGCCCACCCGATATAAAACACATTTCTTTTATTACAAACGATGGTTGTTACTGTTACAGGATGATGTCATTCGGACTTAGGAACGCGGACTCGACTTACCAGCGCATGATGGATATAGTATTCAAGGAACAAAAGGGGCAGAACCTTAAGGTGTACGGATCTCTTGGTGAAAAGAAGGGATGTGTAAGGCCACCTCAAAGACGTAGTCGAAACCTTTGCCAACCTCAAAAAATATAAAATAAGGCTTAATCCCGCAAAATTTGTCGTTGGGGCGGGCGAAGGAAAATTTTTAGGGCATCTCCTGACCCCAAAAGTTGTGAGGCCAAACCCGGCTAAAACCAAAGCAATCATGGAGATGAAGGCCCCGAGGAACGTGAAAGAGGTCCAACGTCTAACGTGATGGCTCGCGGAGCTGAGCAGGTTCCTCCCAAAGGTCGGGGAGAAGTGTTCTCCCTTCTTCCAGGATTGGAGGGTGGTCCTCTATTGTGACTTTCATCAGACCGAGGAATTTTGGGATGCAAGTGTGGGTTTCTTAGATGCCCAAATTCGACACAGCCCAACACTAGAAGCATCTAAGTCATATCTAATTAGTATCAACCTGATGAAATGCACACGATGACATTATTAGGACAAGCTAACTTGGAGAATAACTGGCATAGGCTATCAAGTTTTGTGTTCTTAACTGTATGAAAGAAGAATCAACCCATTAAAGGGGTAATGGTTGAGCTTTTGGCTCACTCAAACCCGAGTCGAACATGACCCAATATATGTTGGCCTCTTAAGGATAAAAGCTAAAATAGATTTGAAGGCTAGAGGTATTGAAATTATATCTAGAGTGATTTATGTGCCCTGTTTGAGTTCAATTGTCATGCTGGGTACACCAGTGTGCTATTCTTCATATGTGTGTTCTTCTCTTGCCACATGTTTATCTGCTTTAGTTCTATATTATTATATAAAAAAGGTAGGGGCACAGGGCTCCCTTTGACTTCTTTGGAGGTGAAAGGCCTCCCTAGAGGCAATTGTGCATCCCGTGCATGACTTTTTTGTTTTCCAAATGCCACCATGCTGATCAGCTCCAAAAAAATAGTGTGCTTCTCAATTGAGTCTTCTCTCGCATATGATGAATGCTTTGACATTATCCGCTGGAAAAGTAACGATAAATTCATCTTTTCTTTGGCGAGAATGCTTACCATTCATCCAGATATGAAATTAATTTATTGATTGTAGTTAGCATATATCGAGTAATGTTGTTACAGTCTAAGCCAAGATTATGATATAATTTTTTATTTGTTTACAGAATTTGACAAGTTCAAAGAACACAGTGAGCCTATGTATCTTTGGGGTGTATTTCGACACGTGAAGCGAAAGAATGCTAGTCATGGAGAAGAAGAAGCTGCATCATGTAGTACTTCTTCTCATGTGCATCTTGCACATGATAAGTCCATGGTTCCACATGTAAGTTCTTTGGAAGCAGGCAGCAAGGTTAATATGGTACGGGAATCTCCTGAGGAAGTTGATATGGAGATTGATATGGCTGGCGGTCTTCCTGTTGGAAGAATCGACATGCCCATTAAGCTTAGAAATGCTCCATTTGGATTCTCTGAGTCCAGTCAGAGGCCCCCTGTGAATCTTCCGCTAAATAAGTCTAGCAACTCGGCGCTTTTTGACGCTCCACCAGGCTTTCTAGTTCCAAAATACAAACGGCTAGATTCCGCACCTCGTTAAAGGACAACCATGTAAAGGAAGTATCTACAATAATTAGGTGAGGGTTGTTCTCTTATTAATATTATTATTATTGGTATTGTATTGGTTCATCTACTGCTGGGTATGATGATAAATTTGTCATTTCCACTCTCAGCCTTGACTCTTTATTTTAGATGTAGTTTACTTAAACTTAGGTCTGCCATTCAGTTGTTGAAATATGTCTATGTTTTTCCTTCAGTTTTCATCAACATTTTTTGGTTATTGTAGATATCAATGTCCTTATCTTGTTTACCTTCACAGGCACGACTCTTATCATTTGCCACTCAATAATCTATTCCTATGCACTCAATAATCTATTCTTATGGATATCACTAGAACTAATAATCTATTTACACTAGAATTAAGTCTTGATAATGGCGGAATTATTATCAACAATAGAATTTAATAAAAATCTATTTGTCTCCTTTCCCTTCCTAGTAGGTCTTTCCAACTTTGCCCCAATTTACATCAATTGGCATCAAACCATATTTTGAAATTTGGCATGCCCTTAACGGTTCAAATTTGATTAATGCATTTATTATCTATGGTGGTTGCTTTTTTGCTGCGTGCTGGTTTTTTATCACTATATATGCTTTAACATTCAATAATAGCCACAAATTCACTCTTTCTCATGATCAACCACATCTATTTCCAGGAAAATTCTTTTATGCATGCCACGGCAATCGTGAGTTTCGTTTATAGCACCATCGCCATTCCTATTCTCGATCGCGACATGGGAATAGAGAAAGACAGTGATTGGCTCAAGAGGGAACCAGACGGTTGCCGCGGCGAACTGACAATGACTGGCGAACAACATTGTAGAAGTGGACATAAGATTCAGGAATTCATAGATTTTTGTGATTTTTTGTCTATAATAATTATTATAATTTAGTTCTTCATTAGATGTAAATATCCTCTCTTTTTTGTCTGTGTTTGGGGGTGGGCTAACTTTTCAGTTTCTAATGATGAGTTGATTGTCTTCTGTCTGCAATGTTGTTGTTTTTTCAACAATATTTTTTTGAGGCAAAGATTTGTATAATGTTGTTTTTGTTTTTTTCCAAAATAATTTCATGGATCTTCTTGGTAAGTTAACAACAATGGAGATGAAGCTTCCAGGAAATTTTTGAGGAATCAGATCTTTTTAAGTATTTTATTCATAATATTTTAATAATCTGTGTAAATTTCTTTTTGTAAATATATTAATTAATGTTCTATGTAATTTATGCACTTGTTTAAGAAATATTGTGAAAGTAATTATAGCTGCTAGTGAGCTAGTCAATTTCTGTGACTAACTATGATTCTTTTAATTCTGGAAGTTATCACACGGTATAAAATGATATTGCTTGAGAAAATTATGGTGCGAACATTATTTTCGGGGGTCACGACCGCATAAATTGTCATTCGTTAACGCACACCTCCCAAGGAAGGCTTTCGGTGGTGGCTCATGATCACTTTTATGTTCAAATGGATGAAGTTCCTTAGGTGGGCGTTAACGAATGACAGTTTATCCCCCATGTTCATGACTGCCGCCGTGCCAAACGGAGATCTATTTATATGTAAATGACATTTGAGAAGAAACCTAAGCATGATTGCTTTTATAATTATAGATGGTGCCCCTCTTATTTTTGAAATTATAAAAATCTTCCTTGTAAATAACATTTATGCACAAAAATCTTCTTCTTGCACCTAAGAGGATATTTGGATTGTATAACTTATAAGGGAGATTTTTGTAATTTTAAAAATAAGAGTGCATCTGGTAGAGAATTTTTGATAATTATCCTATAAATGCAATTAGGATAAAAAGAGTGCATGTAAGTCGTATTCTAAAAGACACGAAATCTGAGCGTATTTCCAAAATATGTCATGTACGTGCAATTTTAGAAAAAGTGTTCAACACGAAAGTTGTAGATCTCATCGAGATCTACAACTTTCGTGTTGAACACTTTTCCTAAAAATACATGTACAAGAAGTATTTCCAAAAGACGCGAAAAATTAGGAGAAAATGTGCTGCGATTAGCCAAAACTGCGGTGCGGATATCAGCGCCCTATATTTATTTTATTATGTTATATTCATTAATTGATAAGGGCGGAGCCCGTATACATCGGGATCAAGGTACAGTCATGACTGGCCGTAGAGGCGGAACCCTGTGTCTATCACATGAGGGAGACCCGACCCAAGTGATAAAGAGTGAAGTTACAAGTGAGGCTGCATCCATACTATTTTTCATTCGTCTGCCTCAAAGTGTTGACATATGCCCTTTTGTGCATGGATGTTATGAAATGGAAACATTGAGGGGAGATAATTGTAATCTTGAAAGCTAGAGGGGTGCAAACTGTAATTACACAAACTTCGAGGAGAAGTCCAGGTAAATAATAAAATTACCCTAAAACAATATAACAATCTCGACCAGCGAATATTATTGTTCTTTAAATCTTATACCTAAAATTCCAACGTTGCTCTTATCAACCCTAACACAACCTGCAACTCTACCCTCATTCTCCACTCCCCTCAAGAAAATGAAACCCTTTCTCTGCGCATTCCATTTTCGGAAGAACGTTTGTTGGGCATCCTAGCAGGAGAAGGTCATTCGCATATTCTCATTCACCATCGCCAATCCTAACAAGAGAAGGTCACACAAGTATCAAAAGGAACATAACATCCAATTATCATTCAAAGTATCCAACAAAGCATCCAAGTATCCAACATTTTATTTATCAAAAGACACAAAGCAGCAAGACAACTAGAAAATGAAGTTGGAAATATATGTATAATTGATTGCAAAATAAAGTTGGATAAATAACTATTAATGAGTATTTCAAATCATTTGTTAACCAACAAAATCATAAATGGACAAATATATCATAGGCACGCAGCAACTAGGCACCAAGCAAACAGACATAAAAATAGCAATTAGCATGGATTGTAAAATAGTACACACACAACCACCAAGCAAGGAGCAATGCAACTACCAATCCACGACCAACTGGCTACAACCACCAACAAGACTGCAGTGCAACAAGGTAGTAAGCAAGTCAAACAACAAAGCAAGAGAAAATAAGCAAAGCAAGGCCACCACAACTAGCAAGGAAACCAACAAAGCAAATCAACCAGAAAAGCAAAGCAACAAAAAAGAAAGCTACAACCACCATGCTTCAGCAAGGCAATAGGGCGATAAGGCAGCAAAGCAACCACAACCAACAAGGCAACCAATAAAGCTTGAGAAAATGAAGAATGCAGAGTGAGAAATTGAGTGGGAGATGCCGATAGAAGAATGCACCGGCCGAGAGATTGAGATCAGCAACAGATAGAGTCGAGAGCCCGAGAGAGTGAGAGCGCCGACGAGGAAATCGAGAGCACCAGAGAGAACAATCAAAGTGAGAGCACGCGTCGAGGGAATCGAGAACACCAGCGAGGAAATCGAGAGCACCAGAGAGAATAACCAGTGTGAGAGCACCAGTCGAGGGATCAAGAGCACCAGAGAAAACACCAGCGAGCGCGAGAGAGTCAAGGAAGAGAACTAGTGAAGAGAGCGAGGGGAAGCTAGGGCAGGAGCACCCCAATTGAAGAAAACCACAAATTGGGGGGAAATGACAGAAAAGTGATTAAAGGCATCTTTGAATTTCAGAGATTGGTTGGGGGGCTAAACTACCTGTCTCATAAACAACCTGATATCTCTTATGCAATGAATGTTATCATCCAGTTCATGCATGCACCAAAAAATCACCATGTGGATGTTAAGCACATAATTCTTAGATATCTCAAATCCTTATGGAGGGGATGATGGTGAGGCGATTGAAGACATCTCTGAATTTCAGAGGCTGGTAATGAGGTTGATCTACTTGTCTCATACACGATCTGATATCTCTTATGCAGTGAGTGTTATCAACCAGTTCATAGATGCACCGAAGGCTCGTCATGTGGATGCTGCCCACATAATTCTTTGGTATCTCAAATCCTCTCCGGAGAGTAAAAAATAAGTAGTGGCATGATCAAGCACAAAAGCCGAGTTTAGGTCCATGACTCGTAGGATCTATGAAAGCCTATGACTACGTTCCTTGATGAGTGACCCAGTCTTTACTGAAGTCGAACCCATCTGACTGTATTACAAAGCATCGCCCACAACCCTGTCCAGTATGACTGCATTAAACACATTTAAGTAGATCAATATTCATCAAAGATAACATTGAAAAAGGAGTTGTGTGCACACCATTTCTTCCCTTTGATAGAAAACTAGCTAACATGCTCACAAAAGGATTGAGCGGAAGTATCTTTGGAAGTATTGTTAACAAGTTGGGCATGATTAACATCTCAGGTCCAACTTTAGGGGGATGTTACAATATCCGCCTCCATATATAGAGGGGGATGAAACCTTGTAATGTTTTTCAGATAAAAAAAAATCTCTTCTTCAACATTATCCAATCATATCTATATAAAAATTATTCCACTTCCAGGTATTGTATGCCTATTGTAAATTCTCAAGTTCCAGAAAAGTAGCAATGCGAAGAATGTCTATTGACAACTAAATCTGTTAGTAATATACATGCACCAGGGAAGCTGGAAAAGAAAAGAGTCATGGGGTCTACTATCACCAAAATAAATTGCAGTAGAATTGAAGATGGAAAAGTAAAGTTTATCTCCACAGATGAAGCGGTTACATTGGTATCAAGGAAAAGGCCAAGAGAAAATCTATGTATTTCTGGGCACCATGCTAATGTTGCAGATTTCAAGCCTTCCCTCATAACATCAAAGGTTGTTACAGCTGCATTACCTAGTTCTGAGGGTCTCAAGTCCCCTTCGAGATCAATGAAAGGGCCGGTTTATGTTGGTGCCGATATATCCTCTTCAAAGAAAAATACCGAAATAAAATGTGGTAACAGATCAGGTAAGGAAATTATAATAAATTAACTTTGTGGGGCTTTTGTTAACTTTATGTATGATTAGCTAACAAAATTTTTCCTAAATTTTTGTATGGTTGGTTGGGTCCAATTCCAAGCTTGAATGTGTCGTATTTCGTAATTTTATGTTTTCTTTCATAAACTTAAGCCACTGCCAGGGTGTGTGCGTGCGTGCGGAATGTGAGCGCTCGCCGCCCCCGGCGAGTGGAGGCTCCGGAGGGCCACTCGCCCAGTTTCTTGTGATGTATTTTTACCATTTTATCCCCGTCGGCCTGCCTGTAGCCTGGTGGAACTGCGGAGTTACGCAGTTGGGTTGCACGTAGCTGCTCAGGACAGCGGAGGTTGGCTATTTGCAGACCGTTTTCAGAAAACTATAAATAAGAATCAAGAGGTAGCTCATAAGGGAGGCTTACTAGTGCTATTGCTTCCTCACTCTTGCTCACTAGTCCCTGGTCTTCTTGCGTTTTCTGAGGTATCCTTAGCTTCGGCACTTGGCTAAGGAGGAAAAACGCTCTAAGATCTTCGGGTGTGTGGTGGGACCTCCATGCTGGAGTCTTCAGTGTTGTCATTGAAGGCATGGACCTGTGGCAGTTGACAACATCAGGGAGGGAAATGGAGGAACAGAAGGAGAGCCATAACCTATTGCGGAAATGCTAGAAATAGAATTTTATTGTTTCTCTTGTTCCCAAACCAGCCCGAGCCTTTAAAATACCTGTTTGAAACACATAGGGGTACAACCCCAGTTGGGTTCAACATAACATGAACCCAAAAACAACAATACAACTAAAATTAAAACATTACTCGAACACAATTAAAATATACAACTAATAAAAGATAAAGTCATGCGGTGATGCTGTTAAGGCTTAGTGGGCGAGTCTTGTGTGCGCACGTTCTTCTCACAACCTAGTGCGTAACATCAATCTCCTTCAGTGAGAGCTTTTCCTCAAGATCGAAGTGAAGTTAAGCCTGATAAAATCCTTGAAGTGGTTCCAAATTCTTCTGTTCTTACTCATCCTCTCACTAAATGAGTTCACAAACGCCTCTATGGAGACTTGGCTTCAGTTCCTTCACTAGTTTGAGAATAACTCTAGCATTCCACTTGTATTTGCCATATAATATGTGCCCAACTGGGCACCATGCATACAACTTAACAAATGGAACATTAAAACATGATAAAAGAAAAGAAATTAAGCTCAACAATCTTGAAGTAGTAAAAACAATGCAGAAGCGTCAAGTGTAAAGAGTGATAGGAAGAATGGATATTTTTTGTATTGACACTTGAAATAATGGTAATACATAGATGTACAAGGGAGGGTGATCCTAACACCCGAGGAGCTAACACTACTACTCATAATATCTATCTACCCCCCCCCCCCCCCCCACCCCCCCACCCAACCCCACCCAAGCTCACGGGGATCATACAATGAGAGTTTGAATAGTAGATAGGTATGTTGGGTCCTCGTCTGCGGCTTTATCATCAAATCTGCAATCTGCTGCTCGGAAGGAATAAATGAAGGGGCAAGAGTGGCTCGACCATAGTGCTCATGCAGGAAGAAAACATCCACTCTGATATGCTTGGAGAGAGAATGTTTCACAAGGTTTAGAGTAATCTGAATGTCACTGGTGTTATCACAATAGAGAGGAGTGAGATCTGGAGAAAAGACACCAAGATCCTCAAGAAGCTAATGGAGCCAAATAATATCCTCAGCGGTGGTAGTCATGGCTCGAAACTCAGCCTCAGTACTAGAACGAGAAACACATGTCTGTTTCTTGGACTTCCATACAATAAGTGAAGAAACCAAGAACAGACAGAAACCAGTGACAGAACGACGGTCAACGTGATCACTAGCCCGGATAGAGTCGGAGTAAGCTTGTAGTTGTAGATAACTACTGCTGGAGAAGAAGAGACCACGAGGCGTCATCGCCCAAAGATAGCGTAGGAGCCGCATCAGATGACCATAATGCACAGAGGTGGACGCACTAACAAATTGACTCAGCACATGAACAACATGAGCAATGTCGGACCGAGTAATGGTGAGATAGACGAGATTCCCCACGAGGTGGCGGTATCGAGTAGGATCAGAGAGTGAAACCCCATCATCCGTATGTAGCTGAAGGTGAAGCTCCATAGGGGTGTCCACTGTTCAAGAGTCAGAGAGAGCAGCCTGAGCAAAGAGATCTGATGTGTAGCGCTGTTGAGAGAGCTGAAACCCGCGATTTGTAGAACTGACCTCAAGAACTAAGAAGTAGCTCAGTGGTCCAAGATTAGTCATCTGAAACTGATGCTGAAGGTGAAGTTTGACGAACACCACATGAGAAGGATCATCACCAGTAATAATCATATCATCCACGTACAGTAACAAAAGGATTCAACCTCGGGAGGAGTGCACGAACAGAGCTGAATCATGTGGAAATGGCTTTAATCCGACGACTCTAATGGCTGAACTGAAACGTGAAAATCACGCGTGGGGCGCTTGCTTGAGCCCATAAAGAGCTCGGCTCAAGCGACAGACAAAGCTTGGAGGAGATGATAGACCTGGAGGAGGAAGCATGCATATCTCCTTCTGAAGATTACCGTGAAGAAAGACATTCTTCACGTCGAGCTGTGATAGGAACCAGTGGCAAACAACGACAACAACAATAAGAGTCCGGACTGTCGTCATATGAGCAACTGGAGCAAAAAATCTCGTTATAATCACTCTCATTCTCCTGCAGAAAACCACGAGCAACTAGCCGAACTTTATACCTCTCCACAGAACCATCAGAGTGGGTCTTAACCTTAAATACTCACTTGTAAGTAATATGAACAACATCAGATGGAAGAGAAACACACTCCCATGTACGAGTGTGCTCAAGCGTCTCCAACTCATCAAGAAGGGAAGGTAGGTGCAGCCACACGGTAGGAAGTCGGCTTTGGAGTACTGCATGCAATAGCAAGAAGGGAAGGCAGGTCCAACAGTAAGGTGGCAAGGCTAAGGTGGTCGGGAGGACGCCTCTCACGAGCTGGGTTGCGGCGCAAAGGAGGATCATCCATAGGGAACTCGCTAGAGGACATAGGCACTAAGTCTGAGGGCACTGGAGGCGAGGAGATAGGATGAGGACAACGAGTATAATGATAAGGAAGAGAAGAGACACAGTCCCTAGTGCACAGCTCATCAGAGGGAGAAGTGTGTGACGGAGGAAAGGAGTGAGAAGGTGAATGAGTAGACTGCAGCAAGGAAAGAGTAGGAGACGAAGTAGATTGTGGCAAGGGGGGAGGTGATTGAGTAGACTGTGACAAGTGAAGAGGAGGTGGACATACCAGAGGGGAGGATTATGAGGCGGAGAGATGGGAAGACTGAGAAACTGCACGTCAGAGTGAGTAACAATGAGTGTGAGGTTGAGAAAACAGAGGACATAAAGAAAGCGTGAGACTCATCAAAAGTAACATCACGTGAGATGCAAAGTCGACCTGCAACAGAATTATAACATTGATAACTCTTATGCTCAGCACTGTACCCAAGAAAGGCACAAAAAACAGACTGAGCAGAGAGCTTAGTACGCTCACATAGAGAGAGTAGAACATAACATCGACAACCAAAAACCTGACGATGAGTGTAACGTGGGGGTCGAGAGTACAGACACTCACCAGGACACTGATCCTGAAAGAAAGTAGATGGCTGCAGATTAATAAGATAGACAATAGTGGAAACAACATCAACACCAAAAGTGAGGAGGAACGTGAGAGGAGATAAGAAGGATGCGAGCTGTCTCAATAATATGACGAGGCTTCCTTTCAGCGGTGTCATTCTAAGTGTCTGCACCGGGACAGGCAAGCTGGGGGGGAGTGTTGTGGATAGCAAGCAGATCTCGAAAAGCATGAGAGAGATACCCCCCCCCCCCCCGAGTCAGAACAGAAAATGCGTATAAAAACAAAAAACTGTATGCGCACCATAGCAAAAAAAGTAACATAGATCTGAAAAATTCAAATCGAGACTGCATATAATATACCTTCATTAAGCTCTTTTAAAATATGTAAAACCACAAAACCACAGCAACTTCCACCATATTTTTCAAGCTTTTTCCTAGTTTATCACAGGTCTCCTTTCCAGCTACACAATATTAATGAAGGAAGAAACCCAAAATCATACATCATATGAAATTATTCAGTTCACCTTTAAAATGACTACACCCACTATGAGATTAGGAAAATATAGGGAGAAACCACAGAATTTTATGCAACTCATGCTCTCAGCATATTTTATTTGCAAATATAAATTTATTACAGAAAACTGTAGAAAAAATTCACAGGAGTCGCATATCGGCAGAGTTCATGCACCCTCAAAACATTCGTACATGGTTGCATTGGACGAGCGAAGCCCGTTCACAACCCACATACTACTATGCCTTCGTTAACGGCCTTCTCTAATTATATATAAGATAATAAGACGAAACAACACCCAAAAATATAATAAATTTTAAGTAGCTGTGCAGCGCAGATGTTCCAATTCTATACAACAAATGGCTCAGCCTAGCCATTCTATCTTCCTGTAGTTCATACGGACTCAGTAGCAATCTTATTACATGTACAACTACTCCAAATCAACTGTACACAAATAAGCTTAAGAAAACATAATTAATGCGTGCTTAAATATTCCATGAAAAATGTATAATGAACCACTTGATTAGATATTGGTCTAAATTATCTTAATTAACCACTTGATTAACTATTGAATAACCATTTCCGGCTGCTCCTTTGGTATGTCTTTGCGGAATTCAGTTCCTTGATAGCGAGTGGGCTACTCTGGCGGGTTAATGCTGCAATCTATGGAGATTGATACCTGCATGAAGCAATAAAAATAGCATAAACAGATTTAAAATGGTAGCTGCAAAACATGGGATTGTGAACTATGCCCTTTTGTGTATTAAGGTGAAATGGTCAAGTGAGATGTTGCATAAAACTAGGCATGTGCATTATTGAAAGCTTATGAAAGTAATAGTTGAACTAAAATAGTAAACATGAAGATTGAAACAATAAAATGGGTGTCCTCCGATAAACAGACAACACCATCCACAAAATGGTCGAGGAAGTACTCATCACAAACCTTGGGTGATAAATTAGCAGACAACACCATCCCCATATGCACGATCTAAGATTATTATATTCATCTACCTGCAAAGTGTAACATGTACAATTAATGAAATATTTCTAGAGTAAAAAAATACAGTAAATGCAAGATCTAATATTATACCTCCGAGCATTATACAATTCATCAGCAATAGAACCTTGGACTGCCAACATATCATCTACACCCACCTCGCCAAATGAATCTATATCCATATCAATTTTCGTTGTAGATTGACCTTCTATTTGTCTTCTGCTTCTTCTGTTGGATCAATGTGGCTCGGGGTGTATAAAATTTTCATCAGCATCACAAACACTAAATTCAGGATCAATGCGAGATGGATGTCTCCGAATAAAGTTATGCAATGTCATAGTAGCAACTACAATAGAACGTTGTTTTCGGAATGGATATTGTGGCATTTTTTGAAGAATGCTCCATTTGTTTTTCCAAACTCCAAATGTACGTTCGATCACACTTCGAAGTGATGGATGCGACTTATTAAAATATTCATGTTTTCCTTGAACTGGACGAGTACCTCGTGCGTAATCTGCTAAATGATGCCTTGTGTCTGGATAAGGTTTCAAATACCCCGTCCTCAGTGGATATCCATCATCAACTAAATAATATTTACCTGTAAGATTTCATAACAATAATTAAAAAATTTACTATGCATAAGAATTTAAGAGTGAAAAATATAAGTACGTACCTTGCGGGGGATGTGGAAAGTGGAGGCTATGGTCCGTCAAAGCGTGTGCAAAGACGCGATTATTATGAGTTGATCCTTCCCACTAAGCTAATACAAATGTAAAACACATGTTGAAATCGCAAACTGTCATAATATTTTGTGTTGTGGTACCATGACGACCAATATATCGAACTTTATCTTCTACGGGTATTATTGTACTAACATGTGTACCATCGATGACGCCTATGCAATTCTTAAAGAATGGCATATAACGATCATCATTGCTGATTTTCGTTGGTGTATATCTAAATTGTCGATCAGTAGGTTTTATAACCTTTATTGCTAGAAGCGGTACTGCTCTTAGGTCCTTTGAGAAGTATCTATTTATGGTTTCAGATGAATGTTGAAAGCGTTCTCGTGTTACTCTAAATGATCCACATTGTCCTAAAATTTATAATGTAATAGCTAATACTTCTTTTGTCGTGGTTCGTCATGATCCTCGTAAGTCATGAAAGTCCTCAAGATGTCTAAGCAAATCAATAAATATATGTCTTGACATTATACATGCATCATGACACCTAGTTGGATGCCCATTTAGCATTTCTCTAACTCATTTATCCCCCATCTGAGTAGACGTCATACAAGATGTCATATCCCGTACACTATCATGTACAAAAGATATAGTTGATAATGTTACAATATTCGAGATATTGAGTATGTTCAAGAGAAACACTATCAAAATTATCATCTTCATCACTTGAGTAATCATGACTATAGTCATCCATTGCAAAACTGTAACACAATTTACAAAATTAAAATAACACAACAATTGAAAAAATGCTAACAGGGTATATAAAATATGAAAGGATTTTTGGCACTTAACACCCTCTAATTGGAGGTGTTTGACACATTGCACCCCGAGTTTCAAATTTTGGCACTTTGCACCCTCCTAATTGAATTTGGAAGCACTATTATTGACATGAGAGGGGTATTTTAGGAATTCTGGTATTTTACTAGTTTGGAAGCACTTAGCTCCCGAAATAACCGGGGTTTTGTGATTTTTGGCACTTAACGATATTTCGCATTCTCTGCTATTTCGCAGGAGCAGAATTGGGAGATTCCGTTCATTTTAAGCACGGATTTTAGGGTATTAACACCCTCCAATTGGGAGTGTTTGGCACATTGCATCCCGGGTTTCAAATTTTGGCCCTTTTAGCACCAATAAATCCATTGCCTAGCACATACTGTCAACAGAAAACATTCAGCAAACTTGTGATGGCACAGAATCGGGAGATCCCAGATTTTTGCCTAGCACTAAACTATTCTATCACTTGCCGAAGCACGATAGCAACAACAATGCCAAGTACGATAGCAAGGCATAATCAAACACGATAGCAAGGCATAAATCAAACATTACATGTAGCAAGACATAATTATACAGCAGATTATCATACAACAGATTATCATTTGTGGAAGCACGATAGCAAGGCATAATCAAACATTACATGTAGTTGTGACAGGTAGCAGTAACATCCCAAATTCATTACATCCAGGTAAATAACAATACATGTAGCTATTACAGATAAGTGCCCAAATTCTTGATTGGATTAAGCCTGGCAGGTGGTTGTGACATCCAGACTACAGCAGCAGCAACAATCACGGCCCTCGACGGTCCAAAGTTACAAGAAGTCCTCAAATCCTGAAAAAAAAAACTTAATATTTACAATGTGTAACTATAAAAAAAATTGCATTTAAATGTGAATTTAACATCATTATTCTCACCTTTGTAAAAGATGACATTGATGAATTTGGTGGTTCGGCACATGTTTTTTGTGATGCAATATTTTTTTACCTAGACCGGAAAAATAGATTAGCTTATTTTAGTAGTTCATTAATGATATAAATTATCACAAATAATAAATTACTAACCGGTAACTTTGATCTAGACGTTGACGTTGTTGACATTGGATGACCGCAGTTTTTTTTGGTGTGTCCTATCACTCCGTAGTTGTAACATATATATTTAGTCTCGTGCCTTTTCAAACCGTATTTTTTGTTATCTAACTCATCTTGTTCCGTCCTTCTAACATGCATTGAAGGCCTTCCTGGTTTTTTTTCTTTCACATTCCATGGAACCAAAAGATTTAAGCGAGTTTCGGGTCATTCCCTTTGTCCTTTTATTGGATTCAACATGCACTCATAGGCTTTTAAAAATGATGATTTTTTATAGCAGTAATCAACATGATCTTCAACTTTCCCTTTTTTATAAAATATACAGGCAATATCATGCACACACGGAATTCCACTAAGGTCCCATTTATTACAACTGCAGCTTTGTTTTGCTAACTCCACTGCCCATTTATCGCGTCTCCACTCTTTCACCTCAAATTTGTCATTACCGTTCCACTCCAAAATGTAATCTTGAACTCCCCTTTTACTATTTTCAAAGATCTTCTAGATGTTTGGACATATTTCTCCATCCGATCTCAATAATTTATCTTTTTGTATGTGTAATCTCTTCATCAAAATAACTCTAATAATCTCAATCATAGTTACTATTGATTTCCCTCTTGCCATTAGTATCACATTGTTGAAACTTTCACACAAATTATTTAAAAGTATATCACATTTAGGCCTGCAACCGGAAAGGAAACCCAATTTCAAAGCACCCCAACATATATATATCTCTTGAAAGTGCATGTTTGGGTTGCTGAAACCTCTTTATATTGAACTTTTACTGTAGTGTTCGGATTGGTTCGACGAATTTCTTCACAATAACTCCAAATGCTAGCATATTGCTCCAACCCTGAACCATGGATCAGATTGTTTGCATGTTTTTTAGCTCTATATATTTTCCAAATGGAGAGAGAGATTCTATTTTTCATTTGCAACATCTCATGCATAGATTTAACCGGGCATTCTGGGTTACTCCGTAAATGATGTTGATATTTTTTTGCAAGAAAATCAGAAGTACAATGTTTAGAGCTTGGGGTCCTATAACATGATTGCTCTCCTTTGCTCTTTACTTGGAAAGTCCGATCATTATTTGAAATAAAAGAAGCATACATTACCCAATCACAATCACACGTAACTTGTACTTTGTCACTACAATTTTTCGTAAATTTTATCGGTTTTCCTTGAATGTTTGAGTAAGTTATCACCGCTTCTCTATAATCATGAGCCGTATTGAAGCACATTCCAACTTAAAACTGAAAATTAGAGTCGTTTGCATTGCCTTGAAAAATTTGGTAACGTGATGATTTTTTTGCACGTGGATTAGATGTAGGAAGAATTTTTTTTTCAAGTGCTTTATGATCTGATTTGGTTCACTATTAAGCTTTTCCTTGGTCTCATTTGATACAACTCATTCAATGGCTTCATCAACATATTCATCATAATCCATATCATCAATCTCAAAATCACCATCTTCAAATTCATCGCTAAAAGTGAAGTCATTTGAATCTGTATCCTCTTCGTTGCTAATAGATTCATTGTCTTCCATAAGTTCAATGATTGGTTCTCTCTCCTCGTGATCATCCTCGCTATTTCTTTCATGCATAACACAATCAAGTTGAGCTTCAATAGTTTCAACATAGAGATCCACCACTCTATCAGCATTGATATATCTAATCAGATTTGTAACATCATCGTCATTCACTATCAAAATCAGATTACTGTTATCGACAAATCCAGCACTACAGCAAAAAAATCTCAACCACCCCATGTGACCAACTAGTTCAGTCATATCGTGCAAATCCCTCAACACTAAACAATTACAATCACAGAAATCGAAGAAACTAATTACATCAAACCTATAAGACATTGAGACGGTACCAACGAACATTCCTGAATGATGAAGTCTGATAGTAAACATATGAGCTTCAAATGACATATAACAAGTGTCCGCTCTTGAATTATTCGCTCTCAACATCCAGACAATATTATATTATGTACAAAAAATGATTTTTTTTCAATATCGCAGATCAAACAACAAGAAAAAAATACAATCAAAGCAAAAAAAAAATGCATAAATCAACCACAGATTAAGCTTCACAGACCAATCCGAACACTACAAATTGTTTACTATAGTAACTTGATCTGTGATAAAATGGATCAAATTACTGGGGCTAAACAATCTGATCAACCACAGATTAAGCTAAAACGGATCAAGTTACTATGGCTAAAACGGATCAAGCTACTATAGCAAAAAAAAATGCATAGATCAACCACAGATTAAGCTTCACAAAGCTAAACTAAAACTATATCTATAAAGAATGGACAGAAACGAACATGTGCTTGATATGTCTATACGTGCTTTGCCAGGAGAGGAGAATAGTAGGACTAATGCTTGGCCAAGTGTGTAACCCTAGATCTGCCTGTGCTTGATCGAACATTTGTGATTTGTCTGTGCTTGATCGAACTTGCGCAAAAAACGGAAAGAAACGAGGAGATTCTTGAAGATTTACCTATTTGTCGGTTCAAAAATGTGCAATCCCGGGCAAGTCAGCACTCGAAGATGGAGAACGTCGGAGAGAGACGACGCTGAGGAGAGATGTCACCGGGAGAGAGTTCGCCTGAGGCACGTTGTCGTCTGTGAGAGAGCACGCCGGAGAAGTCGCCGCAGGTTGTCGTCCGGGAGAGAGCAGGCCGGGATAAGCACAGGAACTGCGGGATATGGAGTATGGATTTTGAGATTGAAATAAAGAGTAGAGGGTTAGGGTTTTAGGTTATAACAGAATTCCTAAAATACCACTCTCTCATTTCAATAATAAATATAATAAATACAAAATAAAACCGGAAATTACATGAGGGTGCAAAGTGCCTCAAAACTCAATTTGAAGGGTGCAAAGTGCCAAAATTTGAAACTCGGGGTGCAATGCGTCAAACACCCCCAATTGGAGGGTGTTAAGTGCCAAAAATCCAATATGAAATTGCATTCAAGTACATATAAAGTTCAATTTCAAGATGACATTATAAAAAAGACATTCATGTGGTAGATGACAACTACATCTTAAAATTCAAGTAAAACGGTAACTGAAAAGATACAATATCACTTGAGACTTAATTTATAATGATTTTTAATCCACCAAACCCTTGAATCTAGAGGAATGCTCAAAAAAAGCTCTCTATTACTCTTGTCCCTTATAAAGTTTAGAGCAAAAAAGTATAAAGGTGGATTTTCTTTAATTTCAATAGTGTTTGAAATCAAATTCACGGTTTCTTTGATAGAAATTGTTGGGCCTAGATGAAATTGTTGGGCCTAGATGAAATTGCTGCATCTTTTATGAGTTTATCTCTTTCATTGAAGATATTGCTATTCATCCATTCTTCCTAATTTTTCTTATTTTATTTATACATGATGATGCATTTGATGCAGCCCCACCAAAATCTTCATTCCTACCAACTGGGGACAAGGGATCCTCCGCCATATTGTCATCTTTTGCACCAATCACCATCTCTGGTGGCAAACTCTTTGCAGATGATGCACATCCATCCTCACCAGTAGCTACCGCTTGAGTAAACATTTTATCGAGTTTAACCTCTAGGACAGGAGCTAAACCCGCGTAGCGGAATTTTTTTGCTGCAGGAAACACCTAAATGTAAAGAAAAATTATGACTAAAGTAGATTACACAATGGAAATTTTAAATAATAATAATTAATAATTTGAATCTTTAATTTTCCTCCCACTACTCATCGGATGCATCAATAGTTCGTTTCTCGGAGTTCCAACCCAGCCCTGTTTCTTCGTGTTTGAGATCTTTCCATAACTTCCACTCCTTTTCAAATTGATCTCATCTGTTCTTCATCTGCGTACGGTCATAACATTTACCCGCTCGCTGCTTAAAATTTGTCATTAAATTTTTCCAGCCGTCCTTGCTGAAATGGGTTGTGGGTCTATTTCCCAAAGCAATCTCTTTAATGCAAAGCTCGCAAAAAGCATTAGTTCAACGGTCTCCCATATAGTTGGGATGCCTTTGTCCTTTGTTTTGCCCATTTATAAGAAACTAGAAACAAACGATTAACAATTACCAAATAATTTGTCATTAATTGTTGATGCATTCAATTCATGAACATAAATTTGATGATAACTACAAATACCAAATTGATTTCACCTAGCATGAGAAACAAACTATGCTAAATTATAAGTTTTGATAGATTTCCTTTACAAACTAAGCTAAATTAAACTCCTGAAATCTAGCAGGTATAATTCAAAATGTTTATGAACTATACTAAGTGTGTTTGGCACAGCTTATCACAATTTATTTGCTCCGGTGAGGTTGGACAAAAATGTCATTGTCATGCCAAAATCTTATATCTCAAACTAGTTTCCTTTTTGCATTTGTTATACCAAACATACATTCTATGACAATGACATTTTTGTCCAACCTCACCGAATCAAATAAGTTGTGGTAAGCTGTGCCAAACATAGCCTAAATTATACTAAAGGAGATAATAACTTATTTATACATATTTTCTTTTCCATTTTGAACTACACTGCACAACATCCAAACAATAAATAGAACCACAGAAATCAATACAATAAAATGGGCAGTGTTGGACAAGTAATAAGCACCTAAGCAGCAACAGTGTAAATTGATGTTTCACTCTATAGCATCAGAAATCAAACAACACCAAGGCCCCGTTCGTTTCCTCTGTTTTCACAGGCGGTTTTCGTTTTCAGTTTTCGCGGTTCAAATACAGGTGTTCGTTTAGCAATGTTTTGCGCGGTTTTGGTTTTGAACTGAAAACGCTCGGTTTTCATTCCTTCTAATTTTGCTCCTCCTCAAAACCGACCTCTCTAGGTCTGTTTTGCTCGGTTTTGAGAATAGACATCCCGGCATTTCTTCCTCGTCCAGCTCGTACTCTTCCTCGTCAACGGATCCCCGCGCGCTGGATTCCCCCTCAGATTCATCATCTGATCCAGCACGGAGCCTCTCCCTTCGAATCGTCTTTATTTCCCTCTCGTCGCAGGACCCCTCTCCATTCTCGTCATCGCTGGCTTCCCTCCGAAGCATCAACGACGGTGGCATTGCGTCCTCCGGATCGCTATCGTAATCCAATTCCTCCCCATCCGCCATCGTAACCTTGGGCAAATCTCTGGTAAGTGGTGTCCACAATGATCCGGATGGATGGATTTTGCCGCGGGTCGATCTAGGTTATTTTCCTGGGTGCAATTTTAGGGCTGAGAATGCAAGACACCTGAAATCGGAGAGGGAAACCTAGATGGGGTGAAAAGGAAACGAACATCAGTTTTTGTTTTAACTCAAAACAAAACTTGTGTTTTCGTTTTGGCCCAAAACAAAAACGCATGATTTTTTCGTTTTGCACCAAAACGAAAACATTAAACGAAAACAGAGCAAACGAACGGGGCCCAAGGGTAAAGCTTCAGACATCACTACTAATCTAAAAAATATAAAGTGAAAATGAAGTCGCCACATCTGATTACAGAGGCTTAAAATCAATTTTGATTTAGGATCGCATTTAACATCTATAGCATATGATTTAGGGCTGCATTCAACATCTATAGCAAACAGCATCTATAGCCAAGTGAAGCAAGGAGATGGCGGTGGCCCTCCTGTTCGCCTAAAGAAGACCTAAGATGACGAAATGTTTCGCTGACTCATAGAGGGATCTACGGCCGAAAACCTTAAAGACTTCGAACTTACCACTTATGAACAGAGCTTCAGAAGAAGAGCTGTGGTCGAGCGGGATCGGGAAGAGCGGCGGGATCGAATGAGGAGTCGAGAGGACAAGATCTGGCCTCGAGCTTGACTGGAATAAGAGCTGTCGTCGGGAAGAAGAACGACGTCGAGCAGGATCGGGAAGAGCGGCGTCGAGCTCGACTGGAAGAAGATCGGCGTCGAGCGATGTCGCAGAGCGGCGGGATGGAACGAGGAGTCGGGGGCTGGAGTCGGGGCAGGCCTGCAACCGGTCGGTTCGGTTCGCTTCTATTTATGCGATTTTTTATGTGTCAGTTCGTTTTCTATATTTGTCCAAAGAGGAGTATCATTGTGCATAAAAAACAAAATATTTGAAAATTTATGTTCCATTATCTTGAAAAAATTGATGTTTTTTTTTATTATATACTCATTAATTTGTCAACCATAAATTTTTAATGTTATTTGTTTCTATAAATTCATATCGCATGGGAAATTCATATGTTGATAGTACTGTGGTGGTTCTATTTTATTGCTAAAAATTGAAAGGTATGTTAATTAATAATAAGAATATTACATATTTAAAAATATAAAAATAGGGTATTGATATATGGAGGATGTTGGATTGTTAGGCTAATCTACTTACACTATCGCTCCGTTTGGGGGGACTTATTTTTACCGGTCAAGCGTCACGATCGCATGAACCGGATCATAATTAGTGGTCAGGTTCATGCGGTTGTGACCGTTTGACCGGTGAAAATAAGTCCTCCCAAACGGAGCCTATATTTTGACATACAAGATAGTTACCATAACAAATGTTGACAAGTAACGTCTTAAAAAGTATGTTCTACAAAAAGTATCCCCTCGGTTCGGTTCGGTTTAATCGGTTTTTCTATGGGGAAAACCGAACCGAATGAGTGTCGGTTTTTAACCCCCCCCCCCCCAATCGAAACCGAACCGATCGGTTTGGTCCGGAAATCGGTTTGATTTGATCGGTTCGGTTCAATTCCTTCGATTTCAGTTTTTGATGCACACCCTTAAGTCGGGGGCGTGGATATGTTAAAAGCCCAAAAGCTCTATTTAAAAAGCTCCATTTAAACTGTTGTGCAAAACGACCTTAAGGCTCTGTTTGGCGCGGCGATTTGGGCGCAGTGGCCCGCAGTTTTTTTCACTGCCCCGCAAAACAGAAAATAGGAGCCCAATTTTTCCACCGCCCCCACCGTGAAATCGCGAAATAACAGCGATCTGGAGTCGCGATATTTTCTCACGACTCCAGATCGCGGAAATTTCGCGATTCCGCTCAGCCCTAACCTGCGCTCCGCTGACAGAGCCGAACTCCTCCATCGCGTCCATCGCCGGCGAGGAATCTGCCGATTGCACCTCCTCTTCACTCCGGCGAGCGCTGCACTTCTCCTTTACGGCGTCGTTTCTCGCCTTCTCTTCCTCCTCGCGATCACGGCCTACGCGATCTTCTTCTTCCTCCATCTGTGGTTTTTGCCCAGGCGATCGAGACAAGGGCTGCCCCCATCTTCACTCCATTCTTCTTCCTCCATTCTCGGACTACAAAGATCCCAAGGTATAAATTTTTTCTCCATTCTTCTTCCTCCATCTTCACTCCGGCCAAAATGTGCGTTCCTGCATATTTTTCCAAAAAAAAAATCCTGCAATTTTTTTCCAAAATCTTTTCTGCATTGTTAAATGTGATTTTATTTTGTGTGTTTGTGTTTGAATAATTTCGTGTATGTGTGTGTGATTTGTGTTTTTGTGTGTATGATTGTGTTTGTGTGTGTGTGTGTGTATGTTTGTGTTTGTGTGTGTATGATTGTGCTGCGTAGTGTCATCGAGAGGAGCTTTGGTGTATGGAAGAAAAAGTGACTCATACTTAGCAAAATGCCTCATTTTGAATTCTCGAAACAGTGTGTTGTTGTGGTCGTTACGATGTCGCTCCACAACTTTATTAGAAGGCATCCATCGAGGGCTGACCCAGAGTTTGATGTATGTGACAGAAACGAAATCTTTGTTCATGCAGAGGCATATGAGTTGCGGCCAAACAATCGTCGAAGAACTATTGATTCAAATCCGAACAGAACATCAAGCTCATTTTAGGGGACGGGAGCTGCAGAAATGACCAATATTAGGGACAACATTGCAGATCAACTCACAGAGTATCACAAGTATACATCATAATGACGTTTACATTTATTAACATATATAAAAAGATCAGTAATTACATTTATTCTTGATGTGCAGTTAACACTCGATGATCGAGGGATACGTTTCATCCGCATGACAGAGCACGTTTATGATTTTCAGAACTGAAATAATCATTTTGAAAACAGTTTGTTTTTTTAAATTTTGTTACTGTGCACTTAGAATGTATTAAGTTAAATGATTCTCTTTATGTTTTTGTTTATTGTATTTACCTTCAAGAAAATGAACTGTCTACGGCACAGCTGTTTTGTCAAACGATTAAACAGCTTTTTCGTTTGAAACAGCTCTGCAAAAGCTATTCATCCAAACAGTTTCACAGATTCTGTATCACTCTGCAAAACAGCTGATTATTCCACCACTGCTTCTCACCACTGCTTCTGCAGTCGCTACAGTTGAGCCAATCAAAGCCTAAAATGGATACGGTGGGAATGAGTTTTTTCCACCACCATGGCCATCGCCCAACCAAACAGGCCCTTGATTCTTCCACGCGGCAAACCATTGCTTCCGGCTGCCTATTTATTATATATTTTCGTTAATCAGTCGGAGTTCGTGGGAAGGAATCGCCGGCGGCGACATCTTTCTCCACCCCAACAAAACCTATTTCCCCGACGCAGAAGAAGAGGGAAATCCATCGGGAATGGGGGGACATCAGCAGAAGCGATGCCTATATGAAGTGCTCGGCGTTAGTCGCGACTCTTCCCAGGAGGAAATCCGCTCTTCTTACAGGCGCCTCGCTCTCCAGCTTCACCCCGACAAGCTCGCGCAGTCTGGGGCCTCCGGTGGAGCCGATGCCACCGCCGCCTTTCAAGAGCTCCTCCACGCATACGAGGTCCTCTCGGATCCCAAGGAGCGAGCTTGGTATGACTCCCACCGTTCCCAGATTCTCTTCTCCGATCCTTCCTCCGCCTCCAAATCGCGCACCTCCTTCTTCGGCGTCGACCTGTTCTCCTTCTTCTCCACCTCCGTATATTCTGGCTACACCGACTCCCGCAAGGGATTCTTCAAAGTCTACGGCGACGTGTTCGCTAAAATCTACGCCCATGAGCTCCATTTTGCCGAGAAGTTAGGGTTTCCCTCCGACGACGTCGCCCCTGCTCCTCAAATCGGAAACTTGGACAGCCCGTACTCCCAAGTCACCGCCTTCTACAGCTACTGGTTAGGGTATTCCACCGTTATGGATTTTACTTGGGTGGATGAGTATGATTCTTTTGCAGGGCCTAACCGGAAGGCAAGGAGACTCATGGAGGAGGAAAACAAGAAGGCGAGGAAGAAGGCCAAGAGGGAGCATAATGATACTGTCCGAGGGCTGGCCGCCTTTGTGAAGAAGAGAGATAAGAGGGTTCTGGATATGCAGATGAAGAAGAAGATGGAGGAGGAGAAACGACTGGCTGATGAGAAGGAGAGGAAGAAAGAAGAGGAGAGGAGGAGGAAGGAGAAGGCAATGATGTACCAAGAGTCCGAGTGGGTGAAGAATGATGAAGAAAACGAAATGATTTGGGATGAAGATGAGGAGGATAAGCGGAAGAAGAAGGGGGAGGTAGAGTTGTATTGTGTAGCATGCAATAAAAAGTTCAAGTCGGACAAGCAGTGGAAGAACCATGAGCAGTCCAAGAAACATGGGGAAAAGGTTGCAGAATTACGGAGTACATTTGATGAGGAAGAATTTGCATTGAAGGATATTGCCCAGGAAGGATTGTCTACTAGTTTTGACTATGAGCCCCATGTCGAGGATAATGAGAGCAGTGACAGTAATAATCCGGACCAGCTTTCTGAATCATTCAGAGATGATTTTAAATTGGACGAAGAAGGGGATGATAATGGGAATGAGAATGCTGATGGTTTCGCAAGTAGTGCTGAGGTTGCTGGGCCGGATGATGATAATGGAATTGAGACTGATGTTGAATATCATGACCTAAAAAGCCATAGAAATCGTAGGAATCGAAGAGCAAAGAAAGGAACCTGGAGAGAGTGTGAGGCTAGGCATGCTAGTGAAGAGGCGAGTGGATCACAGAAGAATGATAATGAAGTTCATGAAGATAATGTTGAAGGACATTTTGAAGAATTTTCCTATACAGTTGAGGAAATTTCAGAAAATAGTAAAGGGGAGCAAGTTAACAGGATTCAAAAGATTAAAAAGCAACAATTGGATGAGAAGGGACATACAAAAAAAGACACTGTTCCACAAAAGGGCTCATCAAAGGGAAAGAAGCAAAAGGTAAAAATTTTTCTGTTTATCTGCTATTATTAATATCATTCTGATTTAGTTTGGTTAATTTGAATTTAGCCAGCACTCTATATTATTGTAATTATAAATGATGAAAGAGTGAATGATCTTTATTTGATAACTATTGTGTTAATGTCATGGCCCTCCACTAACCCGGGAGATCTCAGAGCGCTCCCCCTCCTTAGCCAAATGCTGAACTAAGGATACCTCAGAAAACGCTACAAGACTCTTAGGAAAATGAGAAAGCTTGTCTGCTGAGGTACCTTGTGGGTCTACTTATAGATTTACAGTATCTGGTCTACCAACAACGTAATTTCGCTGCTCAAAAGATCTAAATGCAGACCTCTAAGAGCATTCAGGTAAATTTACCTCTGGACCCTTCTATGACGTTGAGTGGAGAAGCATCACTCAACGCCAGAGACTGCGGCGTTGAGTGGAAAAGCATCACTCAACGCCAAGAACTACGACGTTGAGTGGAGAAACATCACTCAACACCACGAGCCTGAAGGCTTCCCGCAAGCCCTGACGCAAACCTTCCCGCCAGCCCTGGGCGGGAACCCTTCCGCCTCAAGGGACTAGGGCGTTGAGTGGAGAAACATCACTCAACGCCAACTCTAAGGGCTAAGACGTTGAGTGGAGAAGCATCACTCAACGCCAACTCCGAGGGTTAAGGTATTGAGTGGAGAAGCATCACTCAACGCCAAGAACTAAGGCGTTGAGTGGAAAAACATCACTCAATGCCAACTCTGCGGGCTAAGACGTTGAGTGGAGAAACATCACTCAACGCCGAGAACTAAGGGCTAAGGCGTTGAGTGGAAATGCATCACTCAACGCCAAAGAGTAAGGGATAAGGTGTTGAGTGGAGAAGCATCACTCAACGCCAACTCTGAGGGCTAAGGCGTTGAGTGGAGAAGCATCACTCAATGCCAAGAACTAAGGCGTTGAGTGGAAAAACGTCACTCAACGCCAACTCTGCGGACTAAGGCGTTGAGTGGAGAAGCATCATCCAACGCCAAGAACTAAGGGGTAGGGCGTTGAGTGGAGAAGCATCACTCAACGCCATCCCTGAGGGTCTCCAGCCGGACCGGACGCAAACCCTCCCACGAGCCCTGTGTGGGAACCCTTCCGCCTGCACTACTCGCCTGAGCCGATTAGCTTAAAAGCCTACTCAAATACGGGGTCCTAGGCCTTTGGGTCTCACTCAGCGAATATGAGGTTGTACAGGTACCATCTTTATAGTGTGCCTCTATATTGAGGCACTCGGTGGGCCCACTCAATTAGTCGGTGGGGGCTTTAGTTGGTCTCAACGCATTAATTAATCACTGTTTTATCAAATTAAAAGGTCAAACATAGTCCGATCCTCAAGTTGGTGCCATCCTTGGGTAATCCCCGTAAAAAGATTCAAAATCCTTGCAAATTTCCAAGAATCAATGGTCGGATCGATGCTAACTAATTTTAAAGTGAGTAATTTTATTGTTTAGGGTATTTTAGTAATTTTCATATCTGATCCTCAATATGAAAGTCCAATTAGAAGCTTCTCGTCAGGACTAACCAATCCGTGAAGAAATCTCAATGAATGAATGATCAGATTGAATGTTATCAATATATGAAGTTTTCCAAATAACTATAAATATTTATTATTTTGACCCCTTAATCTTTAGAACTATGGATGGTAGTTAATTCCTGTTTATTGCTATGTATGTAATTTATCTGAACCATATGTGATAACTTCTTTGAATTTGGTTGGGCAACAAATTCAAGACTTGATGTACTCCTGGTCTCTTTATTTTTTGAGTAGCTCATCAAATTTTTACTGAAAATAGTATGAAATTCCTGCTGTTTAAGGATATGAGTGGAAGTTAATTAATGATCAAAATTAAATGACTACAAAGGGTCTTTGTAACCTTAAAAAAGAAGCAAGATTTTCACAGCATTATCTTTCCTAGAAGTAAGAATAGTGCTTCTTCAGTTTATACAACAACAAAGTAAAAAAAAAAGTCACTGCTTTATTCAACTAATTTTACGTTTTTAATTGTATTTTTGTTTGTGTGTTTGTGGATATGCTTTGAACTTAGGTTCTAAGACTTGTCATAAGTGATTTGTTTCATGGTCGAGCATTGCATAAAATCATTTAAGGAATGAGTGGAACATGCTAGCCTAGTGAAACTCGACCATATAATATTTGTGTGCAGTGAGGATAAACAGTTGATGGAGAAAGGCGATTAAGGGATGATGAAGTCAACATGGTTCAACTAGTTCCCAGATGGAGTAAATGAAGTTTCAGTGGTTTTAAATAAACTGGTATTCAGCGGCTGATGTAGTTTCACGTGCAAATTTTCCATGTTATTCTAGACCTGTCATACAGGAAAGTGGCGGAGGAGCAAGTTTCCGTCCTTAGTTCAAATTGCTAATAGAAGGGAATGTGGGGTGCTCTGTTTTTCACCTATGTGAACTGGATATAAATGGATCATTAGAAAAAACTAAAGAAATGGTGGAAGGCCAATGAGCTTAAAAATAAATGTAAATGCATTTGAATATTTTTGTTCATGGAGCTGTCGGGGCATAACTAAGGCACATATTCAAGTTTGGATTAAATCTTTCATTCCCTTGCATAGAATCTCTCTTGAGGCTATCTCTGAACCTAAACTGCCAGCGTCAAAAATTGTGGATATTGAAAGAAATATCTGCCTTCCCAACTATTGCATTGATAGTCTTAATCCAAAATTATTGATTTATGGGGATTATAATATTAACATCAATTCCATTTCTAGTGCGAGTAGATTGTGCTCCTCCATTAAAAGGAATGAAAGTGAGGCTATGAAGAGGGGACATCTTATGGCATATATGGCAAAGGGTTAGGGCTGATGATAGGCCGCCATGATGAAGTAAATTCAAGATGTTACTCCATCAATATATATATCAAAATTTCAATAAAAAGGGTAGCCCAGTGCACAAAGCATCCCCACGCTAAGCATCCCCACGTTGTGAGGGTCCAGGGAGGGTCCCACCACTAGGGTGAAATGTAAGCAAACCTTACCCTGTATTTATGCAAGAGGCTACTTCCAGGACTCAAACCCATGACCTCAAGGTCATACGACATGACCTCAACCGGTGCGCCAAGGCTCCCCTTCTATATCAAAATTTCAATAGAACCAAAAAAATAATATTCTACATGCAGTATCACTATCACACTTATACCTTGCAATTCATCAAATACGTGATGCACAATAGTAGCTAGATAGATAAGGAGAGAGATGTACATAAAAAATTTTAAGTAGAGGAATTAAATGAACTATGATCTAGAGATCAAATAGAGGAGAGAAAGACACAACATTGGTAGCATTGATGTACCTGGGTAAGATGCTAATACCCTTTTCGGACGAGAGTCAATCTAATTAGTGTTGTGAGCCTACAAAAAGTGGTTCCTTCAAAATCTGCAAACCAACCCTAGAAGAACCCATGCAAAGTAAGCAAAGAAAAACAATAAATCTGATGGGTGACAACCTTTAAGTAGACGAATGGAGAAAATGATTAAAACAGATTGAACCTACTGGGAAGGAGTGTGACCGGGGAGAACGAAGAGATTTTTCGCCGAGAGGAAGATCATTAACTTCCTGCGGGCTTATAATGCGGCCGATGGCTACAATTGAATCCCTATCGCGAAAGGGAGGGAACAAATGACCTGAAGCACAACTACCGTGGATGAGGTTCTGATTTCGCGAGTCAGTGTAGATTATCTCCTTTGAAGGACCGAAGAAGCGACTTGTGAGAAGGGATTTGATTCCGTTGAAGGACTCTTTGGGTTTAGGATTGGCGATGGTGAATGAGAATATGCAGATAACCTTCTTCTCTTGTTAGGATGCCCAATGAACCTTCTTCCAAAAATGGAATGCGCGGAGCGTGGGTTTCATTTTTTTGAGGGCCTTAGAGAATGAGGGTAGGGGCTCGGGTTATGTTAGGGCTGATAAGAGCAACGTTGGAATTTTAGGTACATGATTTAAAGAACAATAAAATTGTATGACCGATATTAAAAGTATGGCAAGAGCATGAAGATTGTTATATTGTTTTATATAATAAAGATTGTTGAATAATAAGAAATGAAAGACTTGGTTAATTTTTTCATCCCTCAATGTGACATTATATATGACTTACATGGACTCTTAAAGTTAAAACTACAATGGGGGACTAAACCCAAATACACCTAAAGTCTCTAATAGACCGACATTTACTTTGTATTTCCAACAAATATATATATCTCATTAACCATCCCCTTCCTCCGTCCTTCAAAATGCTACTCTATTTAGTCTCCTCTTCCCCTCTACTCCGCCATTGTCTCTCTCCCCTCGCATCTTTGATTGTACTTGCTACGTTGACCTACTTGGTCCGTTCACGGACAAGTTGGATCTTCGGGCACCCAAACACATTTGAATCATGAGGGAGCAAGCAACGTCGATAAGATGTCGATTTTTACGTTCAGCAACGCCGTTTTGTTGGGGGGTATAGGCACACGACGTTTGGTGGATAATTCCAAATTCAGAGCATAGATTAGCAAATTCATGGCTAGTGTACTCACAAACATTATCCGTCCGGAGAGTTTTTATTGGTTTGGAAAACTGTATACGAGTTTCAAGAACGAAAGCCCGAAACACACGGGGAAGCTCGGAGCGATCACGAAGTAAGTATAGTCATGTCATTCGAGAATAATCATCAATAAAAGTGATAAAATAACGATAATCAGATACACTAGTAATTTTGTACGGGCCCCAAACATCAGAATGTACGAAAACAAAAGGAGCAGAGCTCCGAGTACAATGAGGAAGAAAAGAAGAAAATTGTTGTTTTCCCAAAATACATGAATCACACTTAAAAACAGGAAGAGAGATCTCTGGAAGAGCCTTCTGGAGGACGGGAAGAGAAACATGCTCAAAACGCCGATGCCAATCAACGAAGGTGATGGATAAGAGGATGGTAGGAGGAACATCAAGAAGGTAGAGCTCATTTTGCAGTCGTCCTTTACCAATGATACTTTGCATCCGTCGATCCTGCATCAGAAAAGGTGTGAATGTGACAGAGCAATCCAAATCGACAGTAAGGCGACTGATAAAAAGTAAATTAAACCGGAATCCCAGGACATGAAGAGCTGAGCGAAGAAAGAGAGGAATTGAGGAGGATATCAGCGGAGCCGGAGACATGAGCGGTGTCGCCATTGTCCACTGTGATATACTTAGGATGCGAAAAATCCAAGTATTGATGTGGCTTCAGCGAGGTGATATGGTGAGTATCACCTGGATCCACTATCTAGCGTGGATTAGTGGAGAAACAAGCGATACCTTCATTGGAGATGGAGGCAGCGGTGACAACAGAGGTAGGCGGGCGGCTGAGCATGCCGTGAAGTTGCTGGAATTGAAGGCGGACTTCTTCAAGGTCAGCACGAGTGGAAGAGGGGTTGTTGACCGCAACAAACGCAATCGGACGAGGAGGAAGACCATGTTTGCGGTAGCAGGTCGCCTCAAGGTGTCCGTCCTTACCACAGAAGGAACACTTAGGACGTGGTCGGCCACCACTACCCCTTCCTCGAAAGCCTGAACGCCCTCCACGGGCAGGAGGAGGGAGAGGTAGTAATGACGCAGAAGTTTGTTTAAGGAGGGCCGGAGAGGGGGGTCCAGTAGTATCAGGAGGTGGTGATACTTTGAGCAACATGAAACACACATCAGAGAATGAGGGGATAGCAACAGACGAGAGGATCTGAGCCCGAACACTCTGAAGATGAGGCGGGACACGAGCCATCATCGTGGCAATACAGACAGCTTCCTTCTGAGCACGTTGGGCAGCGAGATCCGTAGTAGGGGGCTGATGGCAGATCCAGGCTTCAGCTAGTGTGTTAGCCCGAGCAACAAAAGAGGTCAAGTCAGCAGCACTGCCAGTGGCGGATCCGTAGTAGGGGGATGATGATGACATATAGGTGTTGGAGACTGTCCTTGCCTGAGTATAAAGAATGAAGTTCTTCCCACATCGCCTTGGCTGTCTCGTGATACATGGTCATGCAGTATGGTTCATCATCAAGGGAGTTGAGGAGTCACGTTTGAACACGTCCATCATGACGAAGGCAGTCATCGGTGGGTGGAGACGGAGGATCCTTAGTGAAATGCTGCAGAAGTCCCTTAGACTGAAGAATCCGTCTGATAGAATGCACTCATTCAATGAAGTTCCTCTTCCTAGTGATGGAAATGGTGGTGATTCTCAACTCATCATGTCGTTCCGGAGCAGGGAGCAATCGGGCTGGAGGAGGGGGCGCGGGCTGCTCTGAAGAATCAATCGAGGACCTCATGGAGTCAGTGGCTAGAGCGGCAAGACAGCGGCTAAGCGGCGACTAGACAAGGGGCAAGGTCGCAGCGACAAAGCAGGAGAACTGGACAAACACAAGTCGCACAATGCGATTAGCGAAGTCGGCAAGAGCATGAGCAGGAGGCGCCCAGACCGTGTGGCTAGAGAGGTCGGCAAGGCTGCGCGTCACGAATAGTCGGCAGGAGCAGGGGCCGCGAGCAGGAGCAGCGACTAGAGAAGTCGGCAAGACCGGAGGAGAGCAGGGCACAGGGAGACTGTTGCGGCAGCGGCTAGCACAGAGAGACCGTGGCGGCAGCGGCTAGCACGGAGAGACCGTGGCGACTAGCAGAGATCGTGGCGGCAAGGCGAGCATACGTCGAGAAGACGTGGAGAGATCGCGCGGCTAGAGAGGCGAGCACTTAGCAAAGAAGAGCAAAGATCACGCAGGGAGATTGCGACGAGCAAAAATCGCGGCGACAGCGGCTAGCACAGGGAGACCGCGGCGACTAGCAAAGATTGGTGCTGCAAGACGAGCACGCGGCGAGAAGACCGGAGGAGAGCGGGGCCCACCTGTCAGAGGAAAGAGGGCTATAAGAGAACCAAGAAGATGTGAAAGTGAAAGCTACGAGAGAGAGAGTAACAGATGCAGGTATACAAGGATAAACCGCGCGGGGGGGGGGGGGGGGATTTGCGGTTAGAGGTGCAGGCGAGTTGTCGTTGGTCTTGGAGAGAGAAGGAAACCGCAGACCGCATGCGGTTAGAAAAATTGAAACCGCTGGTTCGAACCTAGCTTTGATTCCATGTACAGAAAAGTTAAACCTTGTCTATACTTGTTCCATTATCAAATACAATGTATGAATATATATATATATATATATATATATATATATATATATATATATAGGATTGAGAAAGAGAGAAGAGTCTCCTATACAAGGTGTGGAACTAATGTATAAAGAGAAAAAAAATAAAAACTAATGGGCCACAAACATGGGCCTTTACAAGGACTTTTCTAACAATATATATGTATGCATATGTTCACTTGTGTTTTGAAGGGTATAAAGTATAAAACTAGAAGATGTAGAGTCGGCTAGGGCGGAAGCTTGCACGACATTTCTTTGCAATTAAATACAATGTATAGACAGCTGGCGATATCATTATAATAGGAACTGTTAGATTTATAGTATAAATACTACAGGATGTAATGAGAAACGGATTATTGATTCAATGAACATTCTCCAACGATTTCGTTACACATATACGCCAATATACAATTCTACGCAAGCATGTGTAGCCTTTCAGCTTCTCCTTTTCAGTTGATGCGTCTATTGCCGCCAGCTGCGTGAGGACCTTTTGACAACGAACCTGATCCCGACAATTTCTTCCTGTGGTGTTGACCAAATTTGTGTTGCTAGTGCCTGGTCATATTTCTTTTCCAGCCATAAGCTCTTACTTCTCTTTTTGTCTACAGGTATTTGGTATCTTCATTCTCTTTCTTTCTCTCTGTGGTTTCCAGCTTGTGCCTATCTATTCATATTGAAGTCCCTCAGGTTGATTTTACTCCATCAATATATATATGTACACACACACACGCGAGCATCTTCGCACGGGCTATGCCCGTGCTCCATGCTCTCGGGCGGCCATCGGCCTCATCTAGGTGAGCTTCGCCCGTGCTTGATGATTCGGGCAGCCTTCGGCCGCATAGAAGGGAGCTTCTCCCGTTTCTACGCAATCCACCAGCTCAGCGTCGCACCCGCCACTCGCGGCCACCTGGAGCACTATGGTTGTTGTTTGATTTTGCATACGCGCCTCGGGAGGCCGCGAGTGGCTGGTGCGGCGCCGAGCTGGTGAATTGCATAGAAGCGGGCGAAACCCGCTTCTATGCGGCCGAAGGCTGTCCGAAGCATCAAGCACGGGCGAAGCCCTTGCGCAGATGGGCGAAGCCCGCCAGGATGTGGTCAAAGGCCGCCTGAGAGCATCGAGCACGGGCGTAGCCCGTGCGAAGATGCTCGTGTATAAATATATGCACAAACAACACTTGGAGAAACATGGTGAGAGAGAGAGGGGGAGGGAAGGATGGAGAAGATCATTAGGACAACACAATTCATGTCACCCTATCCTGTTTTCTTCTTCATTTTTGAATTACCATTAACACCACTTCCTCTTCATCTTTCAGGGTTTAATACTCCAATTTTTATCATTCTACTGCCAAAAGAATTCTCAATTTTCAATCTTCCAAATATCTACAGGTCCTGGCATAGGCCAATGAAGACAGTTCTGAATCTTTTGAAAATATTAACAACTAAACAGTCAATGGGGGTAAAACGACAATTGAATACTTATACATTTATGTCAAGCAAGGAAGTATCATTTAACAAAGTAATGAATCCTTATCTCTTTAATGATATTTACCATCTTGATTTTATATAGATGTTAAATGAATTAAAAAAAATTGATTCATCAATGTGAAGTAGATTCAATGTTTTTGTCAATGAGAAAGTGAGCTAAAAAACCTGAATTGTTTAAAATAATAGTAATTGATGGGGTGTAGTTCCAAGGTAGTGGGGATGAGCACAACTAAAGGTCTGTTCCGAAATGCATCTGAAGGAAATGATCAAATGAAGAATGAAATCAGGCCAAAAAGGAAATTCAAAATTGCAATTTCAAAACCCAAGCAAATGATTTAAGAAGAAAATCAGGATTACTTGCAACTTCTTCAACAAAGTTAAGGTGTGTTGAAATCACGAAAACAGTAAAAGAGAGAACCTTTGTGATATTTTTTATTAGGTGGAGTAACTAAAAAACAGGAGTTTCCTAAGCACTCTGATAGCTCGTTTCTCACAATAAACATCATCAAGAAAATGATAATTATATGAACATTAAAAACATCTGCAAACAAATCATAATCATTGTTACTGTGGTCATATCCTAACTATTTTGGGTTGAATGCCAAATGATTAATTTGAAAGCGCACTTTTGAATGATAGTAGCGTCAGCAAAATGTGTAGTACAATGAAGTTAGACTACTTCTATCCGATAAACATATGAAATTCATTTATTCTGCTAATATGCAAATGGTTAGAGTAATAGATTATTGATTGACCGTAGGATCTAAGCAGGGAATATTTCCAGTTATGCGCATCAATGAAGGCATTCAAGATGAAAAAATCAAGTACCTCTGCTACAGTTGAGATGGGGGAAATTCCCTTTGCTGCAGGTTGAGAAGGTGTTGGTCTTTTTTTGCCGAGGGTTGAGAAATGAGAAGGAATCCGTTCTTTGTTGCTTCTTGAGAACTGAAGGCAAATAGAAAGGCTACGAACTCCTTGAAGTTCAACCCATCGAGCATCGGTAGAAGCCTCTGAAGAAATTCCAAATTCATCTGCACATAATGAGAAAACATTTTCTTTGGGAGATTAGAACAACGTTTCTTTATAACTAATTTACAATCATTTATCAAGTTCTTCCTCTCCTAAATCTAGGGTTTGTATTTTCAGAAGTGTAAAATCACACCTATTTGTAGGTGATGGCACTACCCTGTGGATTTCTTCGGCGACCAATAGGAGTGGCGGCGAGAGTATGTTGGAGCGGCGGCGGGAGTATGTTGGAGCGGCGGCGGGAGTCCGTTGAGATGGCAGTCTCTCGACGTTTTGAGGCGGCGGCGTCACCCGGCGCTTACAGGGGAGGCGAAGGCGAGGAGCACCGAAGGAGGGGAAGAGCTCCTGAGGAGGAAAAATTGACGGATGCGTCCTGTGGAGCGGAAGCTGATCTGAGTGGAGCAATTTTCGCTGGCGAGAAGGAGTGGTGGCAGTCGATGGGAAACAGGTTGGCGGTGTGGAGAGGTGACATAAATTTCGGGATGGAATGAGGAGGGGTGGAGCGGTTATTTGGGGATTTAGGAACCGCCGTGACCTTGAGAGGAATTTTTGTGCAGTTGAGGAATTATCCAAATCGGCGTTAATCCGTGGGATTTTTTGTGCATTTGACAAATTCTCAAAAGAGACCTTAATCCGTGTGTTTTTTTGGAGGAGAAATCGTGGTCGTAATTAAATCTGACGATCGTATGGTGTGTATTGAAATTACAGTAAGAGCGGGCAAATATGTATATTGTCTTATATAATATATATATATATGTTTATATATATATATATATATATATATATATATATATATATATATATATATATATATATATATATATATATATACGAGCATCTTCGCATGGGCTACGCCCGTGCTCGGTGCTCTGGGCTGCCTTCGGCCGCATCCAGGCGGGCTTCGCCCGCCTCCGAACGAGCTTCTCCCGTGCTCGATGCGTCGTTGCGGGCTGCGCCCGGATCAAAGCGGGATGCGCCCGCATCAAAGCGAGATGCACCCACATCAAGACGGGCAGTGCCCGCAATATATACATATGAGTACTCAAAATGACCGTAAAAAAATATAAATCAATATTACAATTTTTATTTATAAAAAAATTACGTTTTGTCGTAAAACATTAATTTCACGCAATCTTTCTCTCCCTCTTCCTTTTCTCCTTTTCCCATCTCTCTCCCTTTCTCTCCGCCCCTTTCTCCTCTCCCTTCCGCCGTCTCTCTTCCTTTCTCTCTCCCTCTCTCTCCTCCCCTCTCTTTCTCTCTCCCTCCTCTCTCTCCCAACTCTCTCCCCCCATCTCATGCTCCAATGGCTCTTATTTGATCTATGGTGTGCCTCCAAATACCTATATTGCTTTATATAATAAGATATATATATATATATATATATATATATATATATATATCAAATTTTCAATAAAAGGGCAATCTGGTCATGTCAATAGCGGATATGCTGGTTGAACTATGATGCTTCAGAACTCAAACCCGTGACCTCAAGGTCACACGACAACACCTTGACTGGTGCGCCAAGGCTCCCCTTCTATATCAAAATTTCAATAGAACCCAAAAAAAATATTTTACACGCATTATCATTATATACTTATATTGAGCAATTCATCAAACACGTGATGTGCAATAGTAGCTAGATAGATAAGGAGAGAGATGTACATAAAATTTTTGAAGCCGTGGAAATAAATGAACTATGAGCTAGAGATCAAATAGAGGAGAGAAAGATAGAGCATTGATTGCATTGATGTACCTAGGTAAGATGCTAATGCCCTTTTCAGATTAACGGAGAGTCAATCTAGTTAGTGATGCGAGCCTACAAAAAGTGGTTTCTCCAAATTCTGCAAACCAACCCTAGAAGAACCTAGACAAAGTATGCAAAGAAAAACAATAAATCTGATGGGGTGACAACCTTGAAGCGGGTGAACAGAGAAAATGGTTAGAACACAGCGAACCTGCTGGGAAGGAGTGTGACCGGGAGAGAATGACGAGATTTGTCACCGAGGGGAGAAACATTAACTTCTCGCGAGCTTATGATGCGGTCGGCGGTTACAGTTGAATCCCTATTGCGGATGGTAGGAAACATATGACCTAAGCACAACTACTGGAGGCGACATTTTTATTCCGTGATTCGGTGAAGATTAGCTCTGTTGAAGGACCGAAGAAGCGAGTTGTGAGAAGGGATTTGTTTCCATTGAAGGATTTAGAGAAGGGGTTTGCTCCCGTTGGAGGATTCACGGAAGGGTTTTGCTCCCTTTGAAGGATTCTTTGGGTTCAGGATTGGCGACATGAATGAGAAAATGCGGATGACCTTTTTCTCTTGTTGGGATACCTGACGAACCTTTCAAAAATGGAATGCGCAGAGCGAGGGTTTCATTTTTTTGAGGGTCATGGAAAATGAGGGTAGGGGCGCGGGTTGTGATAGGGTTGATAAGAGCAACGTTGGAGTTTTAGGTACAAGATTTAAAAAACAATAAAATTGGATGGCTGAGATTAAAAGTATGATAAGAGCGTGAAGATTGTTATATTGTTTTATATAATAAAGGTGGTTGGATGATAAAAAAGGAAAGACTTGATTTAATTATTTATCCCTCAAGGGGGCATTATATAGGACTTACATGGACTCTTAAAGTTAAAACTGCAATGTGGGACCAAACCCAAATACACCTAAAATTTCTAATAGGCCGACATTTACTCTATATTTCCAACAAAGTTCTATATACATGTATATATATAAGTATATATATGTGTGTGTATATATATAAATAAATATGTATATATATATATGTATACATATGTTCACTTGGGTTTTGAAGGGGTATAAAGTATAAAACTAGAAGATGTAGACTCGGCTAGGGAGGAAGCTTGCACGACATTATGGTCTTCGTCAGGTATGGCTATTGCCGAAGAGTCTTCTGATTCCATCAAGGGATATTTATCTCGGCTCCGCATCTACTAATAGGTCCTATTCTTGTTGATTCATCTGGTGTTTTTGCTGTTGTCGACAACAACTGATTCCATCTACAGTGGGCCCGTTTGATTCCTTCTGCCCTCTTGCATGTTGTAGCGGAATGCTACACAAGATCGTCGATCAACATTCTTCCAAAGACATCTCATTATAAACAAGGGATCTAAGACAAGCCCGCAGAAACTTACACAATAATCAAAGAGAACCGGAAAGATACTGTTAATAAGATGGACAACTGGCAGTCAACCCATCCTTTTCTTTGTAATTAAATATAATGTATAGACAACTGGCGATATCATTATAATAAGAATGGTTAGATTTATAGTTTAAATACTATGCGATGCAATGAGAAATGGATTATTGATCCAAGGAACAGTTCTCCTGCGAGTTCGTTGCACTTGTGCGCCAATATACAATTTTTTATAGTTTAAATTGATGCGAAGCAGAGACGAGCATGAGCTTTGGGCCCGCTCGGGGCTGATTTGACGACTTACCATATATGGCGTGCCCGAATCGACGATCATACTCCACGGTTGCGTCCGGAATGTCGCCGCGAGTCAAATTCATATATTAGTTTATTATTCTTGGTTTATTATTCATGTATTTTAGCGGCCTCTCCCATCGGCCAATCATAGCCGTTGATTGGGATGCCTTAGTGTTTATTTTCTGAATAAAGCATTGTAGAATTTTGGAGAAGTATTCCCGGATTCCAGCGATCACCTCGCGGTGCCGACGCCGTGGAGCCTTAGGTGACGACTCCTAGGTTGGTTTCTCATCCCCTAACCCTTTCCCTACCTCTTGCCATTATTTTCCAACCCTAATCCCTCATTTCCAGCCACCGCCGACCCCAAACCTGCAGCCCTAAAGTGGTCGGCCTGCTGTGACCGACCGCCGCCAGCCTCCCGCCGCCTTCCTCCCACTTCTGCCCCTTCCTCCACCCCCCAACACTGCCGCCGAACCTTCCTCCACTCTCCAGCAAGTCCGCCGGCCAGCCTACCTCCAGCCGACCACCACCCGGCCACCCTAAGTCCAGTCCGACCCCTCCTCTAGCCACCCCTCACGTGGATCCACTTCCCGCACCCCCTATTCTCAAGATCAATCTAGATCTGAGAATTCCAGCCCCCAATCCGTCGTTTCCCTCCACTCATATTACCATTTTGGCCCGGATCCGCTCCTACACATCGGATCTACCCTTCCCCGGCCCGGATCTACTTATACGTGACCGGATCCTCCATTCTCTTGTCTGATCTCACCATTTACCATCAAGGACAGCCACCGTCATCGTTGTCACGCCGCTGGTTCCACCTCCGATCGTCGATCTACACTTCCGGATCCAAATTCTTCAGTGTCTCGGTTCATCCCTCTACTTTGTGAGTTATTGTGGTATTGGATTATTTGAATTGACATTTTCATTTATTGAATTACTATATTTTGCTGCGACTCTTGCTATTAGAAATTGTCTTTAGTATGCTAATAATTTGCAGGAGGAGACATTCGACGCGCGCTTTGCTTTAGCCCTCCGAGCGGAGGGAGCCATTTTATTTGTCGAGTTATTGACGATTACATTGCATTTAGGTTCAGATTAGTGTGTCACTCTTGCACTACCACCTAGCGTCGTAGGTTTTGTGCCCCCGTAGCCTACCCCTACATCATAAATACTATGCGATGTTATGTGAAACTGATTTTTGATTCAATGAACAGTTCTCCGGAGAATTCGTTACACATGTGCGTCAATATACAATTCTACGCAAGCGTCTAGCCTTCCCGCTTCTCCTTTTTCAATTGTTGCGTCTATTGTCTCAAGTTGCGTGAGGACCTTTTGGCATCGAACCTGATCCTGACGGTGTCTTCCTGTGGCGCCGACCAAACTTATGTTGCTAGTGCTTGGTCATATTTCTATTCCAGCTGTAAGTTCTTACTTTTCTTTTTGTCTACAGGTATTTCTATTCCTATTTTTTCTAGGCGGCAGTAGTGGTGTATCTTCATTCCCTTTCTTTGCTTTCAGTGTTTTCCAGCTTGTGCGTATCTATTCATATTGTAGTCTCCAGGGTTGATTTTATTCCTTGAGTGTGAATCAGAACGCAGAAGCCACAACTCAAATTGTTGTTTCAAGTGTTGCTGACGTGATGTAGGGACACTAGTGCGGAGCTAGCACCAATGGTTTTCTAGGCTTAAGACTAGGGGTGAGCATTAAAACCGCAACGGCAAACCGACCGCACTGCATAAACCGCACCACCACACAAACACACTGATTTTAAAACCGCACCGCATAGTTTCGGTGCGGTGCGGTTTTGAACTTTTATAACCCGAGCGCGGTGCGGTTTTTGAATCTGAAAACTGCAAAAACTGCACCACACCACAATTGTTCAAGTTGAGTTAGCCAAACAACTTAGGCCATTGACTTGATGAAGAGTTGGATATGACCTGAATACATGTTAGACATATTACCATTGAAAACAATACTACTACGTCTACCTTATCCCCAGAAAACCTCATGTATCATTGTGAGCATGTGGAGATTTTGGCTCCGTTTGGGGGACTTATTTTCACCGGTCAAGCGGTCACGACCGCATGAACCGGATCATAATTAAGGCCCGGTTCATGCGGTTGTGACCGCTTGACCAGTGAAAATAAGTCCCCCAAACGGAGCATTTGTCGAGGAATTTGTCAATACTCACTAGACTTGCAATCACCACGTATGTTGCAATTACCTTATAACTACTACGTTTAGTTGGATGATCATAATGGGTTGATGGAATTTATGACCGTAATTCCTTCTTAAATTGTGTCTTTGAGTTAAAAGGCTTCTTCAAACTACATAAATTTTTTGTTCGCACCATATTACTTCATTAAGATGAAGGTATGCTCCTCCTGATCATCAATATCCTTACAAAATTACATCACTCAATATACATTTTCAAAGGGCCATTTACCGGATCTTCCCTGTAAGTTTACCAAAGTACAGGCTGAACCCCTATATCTTTTAAAGTTATAAAACCTCTTATGTAAGTTTACATTTCATAACATGCATACACAAAATATTCCTTGGAGGACTCATGGGGGGGCTGTTCATGTAATTTCAAAAGATAGATGGACGCAACTACTTGTATTCTTACAAAAATTCTGGTTTGAGTAATTAATAGTTTTCAAAACGATGCAAATTTATTTTCAATTGTCTTTACTTTCGATATAAACCAGCCTGTGTCGGTCCCAAGCCCAAACGAAAAATGGTGAGGGTTATATTAGGTAGACGATCAATGTAAAATTTAGTCATCCTTATTGACGCAGAATAGTCCGTGAGACTTGGGTGTGCCGACACTAATGTAACCCTAAGTGAAAATGTGATATGGACTCGATGACTTTAACCAAGATGATACACGAGAAATTTCAATTTTATTCGGAAAAGAAAACTTAGCAATTATAATTATACAAGTTGGCAATAAACTGCAAGATGAACTTAAAATTCAAGTCAGCAAGCAATGTCACGTTTGATTATGCAAAAGATGCTTTTGACTACTAACCTCCCCAAATAAACTTAATAAGATAAACGAAAAATGCAAACAACTATGCTACGAGCCAAATTTCCAAACAAATATAAAGTATTTTCCAATATTCAATAATGAAGCAAGTAAACACTGCACAATGGTACCTTACGCAGCAATGGAAATCCGACAGTGGGCAGATTATAACAGACAACTGCTGCGTGGGATGAAGTTGACTGCAGGGGACAGAGATTGACACGAGACTAGTCGGAAAATCTGAAGGAGGGAAGCTTTGGGCTCACTGTTGTTGGTGGTTGGACTTCAGGCAGCGAGGAGTTGCGGTTCTGGCTGGTGGATCTACGTCAGAAAAGAGAGGGGGGGGGCACAGTGTGTGGTGGAGGGATTAAGGTAGAAACTGATGTATGCAGTTTACCAGAGGCACGACAAGATTGAGGCGGGATGAAGTGGCGCTGTGGAGGGAGGAGGTCGACAACGATATTACAGGAGAAAGTGGTAGAAGTTGGTGGAGGTGGGAGGTCGACTATAACGACCCGTCTAATAACAACCATCAGAGTGCGCTACTGGCGGGTCGTGATGCCACAGACATGCAAAGAAGAAACTCATGTCTGTTAGGCGGGATCAAATTTGAATTATAATTTTTATATAAATAATAATAATAATAAACTTTGTAGAAAAGGAAAGAAAAATTCATTTGTTTTATTTTATGTGCGGAAACTTGAACGAGACACTGAAACCTATGCACTTTGATAAAATCTCTTGACACACACACCACACTGATACACAAGTAAATGCAGTGACTAAATAAGTAAACACCATTAATTTAATATTGCATTACAACAAAAAAAAAGCCTAGGAGTTGTCCATGAAATAGAAGATAATGTCTGATACAACTAATACATGATAACAAAATCCGACAGTAAAGAAAACAGATACATAGAACCTGGCTACAACACAGCAAAACAAAGTAAAACTTCAAGAAATGCAGGGTCTCAACACTAAACAGCTCAGGAAGGAGGCGACGCGGTCACAAAATCTAAGGCAAATCCAAAAAAGAGAAAATGCCTTAGAACTTCGGATATAAACAGAGAACATGTTAATTAGTTATACCATGAGCAGAAATAAATAGACAAATTTAGGTGTCATTTTATCAGTTAGTAAAGCTAGTAAGCAGGCAAGCAACAGAGTCAACAAAAATTCCTTAAAGTTATTAGCCTACTCCGGAGTTTAGCCTAAGGTTGTTCAAGTAGTGTTGTAAGTCGTAATCGATGAAGTGTTGTAGGTGCTCCAGCGGGCGCACATGGTTCACACTCAGATCCGCGTGCAAGTCTTGTTGGAAATGTAATCCTGCTTGTCGTGCCCCGGTTAGACGCTACATTTCAAGGATTGTTTACGACCACAGAATTATTTTAAGTGTCTCATTTTTTTGTGACACACTATGATATAATATACATTGCCCAAAAAAGTGTCGGTTCAACAATTATCAAAAAACATGCGTAATTGTACAAAAACAAGTAGCATGACTAAATCCAAAGTTTGCAAGTGAGATGAGGTTCTCTACTTGCCTTAAGGCGAAAACGAAACTATCGGTGAACGCTAGGCGGCGCAAACCGGGCCGAAGAGTCTAACTGAACCTATTCAAGACCCAAAACAAATTAAAGGAACATTCGCCTAAACGAGGTTTCTACTCCCGAACATGAATTGCAGATCGTACAACACAATAAAAGAGGTGTTAGAAAATTTTACCTCCCTCAAGGGTGAGGGGAGAGGGAACTACCACGAGTAAAGCAGTGTTCTGGCGACGCTTAGGCTCAGAAAACCCTAGATTGGAGAGGGCTTGGAGCGATTCCACTACTAGATCTTAAGAGCGGCACCGGAAACACAAACAAGACTGGATTAGTCGAATATACGACGAACACACGTTGGATCGACGTGATTACATCGACTGGGCACAAAAATTAACAAAATAATTAAGAGAAAACTGAACTTCGGAGGCAAGATGAGTTTTCTTATCCAAGAGAAGCCAAATCCCGGCTCAAGGAGGAGAGATGAGGAAACCCTAGTCGTCCCTCTCGCAAGCACCAGCCCAAACGGTGCGGGAGAGGCCGCCAGAGGGAGAGACAGTGGTTGTCAACCCCTTGGAGGAGAAAGAGATGGATGCCTTGAAGATGCGGACAGTCGGCCCTAGAGGATGCCGGAGGAGGTTGATGTCCCGTCGGCCAGAGTAATAGAGGGAGCAGAAGAGGCGGTGAAGCCAAGCGGTGGCAGAAACGGCCACCACGGGAGGAGGACAAGGCGTCGGGGGGTGCCGGCGGGGCGCGGTAACGGCGAGACAGGGCCGACGGTAGGCGCAGAAGGCGGAGTCGGGAGATCCCTGGGTCAACGGGTTTGCGGGATACAGGAAATAAAGAAACGGGGGGGGGGGGGGGGGGCAGCTCAGGTTTAAGGAGGAGAGGGGAAATTAGGGCTATTTTTTTTTAATATAATAATATTTTATTATTAATATTGGTATTGGCATTGAAGTTGTTACATTCTCCCCTACTTAGGAAGTTTCGTCCCGAAACTTTCCCGAGGATTCTCTGAATGAGACCAAAATAATGAAGGTTCGCACGACATACACTCCAAGAACACATTTGCACATTAACACATGGGAGCTCACTATGGAAAACAAAACGAAGAAGCAAGGAAGTCGTGTGCATAGACTTACCAAAATCAGGAGAAAAGTTGCGGATACTTGTTGCGCATGTCAGACTCGTGTTCCCAAGTGTACTCCTCAGATCTGTCATGCCCCCAAAGTACCTTCAACATAAGAATGGTTTCTCTTGCGAAGTTTGCGTTCTTGGTACTCGACGATCTTCATTGTCTCGACTGAAAAGGTCAGATTTGATTCAGGGATCACTGGAACTTTTTCCATGACGTGGGTAGGATCACAAATGTACTTCCGAAGCTGGTTAACATGGAAGACACTGTGAACACCGGACAACGAAGCTGGCAACTCCAGACGGTAAGCAGATCCTTCGACACGTTCTGAAATAGCGTACAGTCCCACGAACCTCGGGCTAAGCTTATGATGGCGACCAAACCGTTTCACTCCAGAAGCAGGGGTAATCTTCAGGAATACTTGATCACCCATGACAAACTCTAACGGACGGCGACGCTGATTAACATATTTTCTCTGCCTCTCGATGACTCGACTGAGCTGAAGACGAGTCTTCTTTGTGGCCTCTTCCATTTCCTGAAGTAACTTAGGCCCCAAAACAACCTTCTCACCAACCTCTGACCAATAGAGCGGGGTCCTACAACGACGAGTGTGGACTTTCGCATTTCTCTTTGATTTTCAGATCCTCCCAACTAACGATCCGTGGATTAGCAAGGGCATCCTTATTTATTGCTACGAAACCAGGTTTGAGCGTCCTCGCCAATGAAGCTCAGCCCTATTTATTTTGAACTTCTTTGCGAGTGTTATTCCTTCAAAACCCCATGTCTCATATTTTCTTTAAGTCCCTGGCATTTCGCTCCCCCAGTTCGAAGGGGGTTATCTTGAGACTCTCTTGATAGCTATTGTTGTAGCGAACTCGACCAAAGGTAGGTGCTCATCCCAAGCTCCCTTGTAGTTCAGAATGTAACACTGAAGCTTGTCTTCAAGAATCTGATTAACCCTTTCGGTCTGGCCATCAGTTGTTGGATGATAAGCAGTGCTTAGGTTGAGATCAGTGCTCAAAGCTTGTTGAAAACCCTTCCAGAAGTGCGACACAAATCTCGAGTCACGATCAGAAACAATCCGCAGAGTGTTCCCATGGAGTCTAACAATCTTTGCAACATAGGTTCGAGCCATCTTCTCGGTGGAATGACCTTCCTTGTACAGGATGAAGTGGACCACTTTAGTCATGCGATCTATTATGACCCAAATCGCGTCATGCCCTCTCGGAGTGCGGGGAAAACCTTGATGAAGTCTATAAAGATATCTTCCCACTTCCATGTGGGGATAGGTTGAGGCTGGAGAAGGCCACCAGGGCATTGACGTTGAGCTTTCACCTTCTGACAGTCAGTCAACGAGAGACAAAACGAGCAATATAACTCTTCATACCAGGCCACCACACGACCTGCTTCAAGTCATGATACATCTTATTATTTCCTGGATGACCAGAGGTGCAGGATTCATGAGCTTCTCGACAAATAATATCCAGTAATTCGGGAACATCGGGAATGCAGAGGCGACCTCGAAAACGCAAAACGTCATCAGATATGGAGAAATCTGGGAGAGTTCCAAGTTCAGCCCTTTTGCGGATGCGCTGGAGTGCGGGGTCAGATGGCTGCAGATCTTTCACCTGCTCTACCCATAACGGACTAGAATCTCTTCATGACCCTCGGGTGCGATGGATATGCCCATCCGGTCGAGGTCATCAATCAAGGCTGCAAGAATACCTGACATGGGCGCACAAGCGACAACAGAAGCATGTCGGCTCAACTCATCTGCCACTGAGTTGGCTTTACCAGGAACATACGTGAGCTGCAAATCATAATCCATTATGAATTTTAGTCAACGCCTGTAACGAAGATTGAGATCCTTTTGAACGAAAATATTCTTCAAATTCTGGTGGTCGGTGAAGATGTGACACTTCACGACGTAGAGATAATGACGCCAGAGCTTCAAAACAAACACCACCGCAGAGAACTCCAGATCATGAGTGGGGTAGTTGCGTTCATGAATCTTCAACTGCTTCGACCCATAAGTGATAACACGATTTTCTTGCATCAAGACACAACCCAAGACAACTCTGGAAGCATCAGTGTAAACTGAAAAGTCCAACCCCTCTAACGAAAGAGCTAAAACTGTTGTTGAACACAACGTTGCTTCAATTCAGAAAAGTCTGCTCACACTGATCTGACCACTCGAACCTGACATGCTTTTGAGTTAACTTTGTCAAAGGAGCAGTAAGAGAGGAGAAATCCTTGACGAAACGCGGTAATAGCAACCAAACCAAGAAAACTGCGGATCTCAGTAGGGGTAGAAGGTCGCTTCCAGTCCATAACTGCGGAAATCTTGGCAGGATCAACGAAAAGTCATCACCTGAAATGACGTGACCAAAAAAGGAACACGATCCAACCAGAACTCACATTTTGTCAGCTTGACATAGAGTTGAGTTGACGAAAGGGTGGAGAGAGTAAGTCTGAGATGAGTTGCATGCTCCTCACGGGTCTTGGAATAGACAGGATATCATCAAAACGGATTCCTACCACTGGCCAACTCACCAAGGCTCAACGTTCAACATTCATGATCGCAAAAGGCCTGGCGAGTATAGGCGAGCATCCCCTCGAAATCTCCAGGTAGCGAAGGCGAGAAGATACTCGCCCAGCTCGTGCGAGTTCCTCTGGAAGTTCGCATGGTCGGCCAGGGTCGGTAGGTATAAATAAGTACCCCCCCCTCCCCTGCACTTGGCCTATAATAGGACCCAGGGGTACGAGA